>JAPMAE010000343.1:0-10578 GCA_036584705.1 Rhyacophila sp. 25_7 | reverse complement strand
CATTTTGGAGTAGATACAGTTTTAAAAAATATATGTATAATAAAAATAATATGGATCTATTCTTGGCAGAAGACTGTAAGCATGAAAATTGTATTTTAGGAGATTTTTCTTTAAAGTTTCAAGGATATTTTAATAAATAAATTTAAAACTAAACAGGTTTGTATATTATTTGTAACTTAAGATACGGGTTCATGAAACTTTATCCCGTGCGGATGGTGCAGATATCTATTTTGAACGGATTCAATAAAACAAACGGAAATTGTCCAATTTCCAAATTCTGCCGGGGATAGATCGATATGATGCTGGTATTCGCTCAATTCCATGACCAATAACAGTTTTTCTTTCAGTCGTGTATAATCTGCATGCTTTGAAATGTTATTCATCCATTTTTTCTTGGGTATGGCTGAGAAAGAGTGAGTTTTTACCGGAGCTCTATCAAAATCTTTGAGTTTTATATCTAGTTCATATCTAATTTTCTTGTTTTCCAAAAATTACCTTAAATATAAAATATTTATTTGAGGAGCTTGATATTAATACGGGTGTGAATTTTTTGATTTTACTTAATTATTTCAAGTATTCTTCCAAATACAATATCTTATTTTCGGATAGTCATGGTTCAAGAAATATACTCGTTCTGCTGTAAAAAAATGATCATCTACCGTAATTTGCAATGTAGATATATTTATGTTTCGTTTAATATTAGTATTTTAGAAAATTATACGCCGAACGACTAAAAATACATCAAAATAGTTGTATATATAGAATGATCACTGATTCAGACAAGAAGTAATAAATTATGAGGAGGAATAAAAACGACCGTTGCTTGCTTAATAAGTAATATAAAATATTTGTTTCTGTAAATAGTTCAGAACATTGTATGCGTTCATTTGTATCAAAAGAAAAATTTGTATACAAGTCGTTAACGATGTTGCATTGAAACCGTTTCTATGACAGCAAAACGAAAAATGAAAACAAAACATATGTACTGAAAAGAAATGATGAGTCATCAGCGAACGCGACTGACTGCTCGTGGGAAACGAAAAGACTAGCAGGCTTATTTTTTGTTTACGCTACTGCTTTGCGATTATAAAAGGCTTCACCGATCATTTTTATTACGCTATGTCACAGTCATAATAGATTTAATTATCATTTCATAGATCAAAAACTGTATTATTTTACTGTTAATTCTTAGTAGAAATCCATTGTTTTAATAATACAGTATTTTTTACAAAGTATAATTATTTGAAAATCTAGTCGACTGTCATTCTGGATCTCAAAGTTTTTGGTAGTGTGCAAAAAGATTCTGCTTGCATTTACGCACTCGTAAGGCTGTATGTACGTTTGGACACAAAAGCCAAGTGTATGTTAAATAAAACGACTCACGTGGCATCTAAGTTGATGATTTTTATAAAAATTTCTTATTTTTTACCTATACTATTTTTTTATATATCTTCATATTGTGAACGTATTGATCTAGTAATTTGTTAGCTCCATAATATCTAAAAAAAGATAAAATAAATTTAAAAAAAGTTTTTTATCTTATCTGGCTGTGGCTTGTTTTTCTTCGCGGCGAAAATTTTAGCATTTCCTTAAAATGATCATCGTAATTGGCCGCAGATGTTTTTTTTAGATAGATTTGTATAATTTTGTTGATCATTTACTGTAGTTTTAACGGACTCAATTTTGTCAGTAGCACGCTAGGCATTCATTGTTTCAAATGAATGAAAATATTGTATTTTAGACTGTATTGGTTGCCGATCGTTATGATATATGCACTTTTGTCTGAAAACGAAAAACTTTTATCAGAAGTAGTTATTTTGTTCTGGTAACTTGTAGCAATAGTTGATATTTCATCCATCTTTAATAGAGGTAGAGTCATTGAAAGAAAATTAATGTCAAAGGGGTTAAAGTGTTATGTCTACGTATATAACACTTTTGGCAAGTCAATCATTACTTTTTTTGCCTGTGATTTTTCTAGATATAATGAGATTTTAAAGAGGCAAACTTCCAAAGATATTAAATAAACAAAACAGAAAAATTAAATAGATTTTACTTTTTATTCATAGCTATATCTAATATATAGTAATTTCCGGTATAACTACTCTTATTAATACTGCGATATCCATTCCAAAAATATTTTCAACATGGAAAAGCAATTTGTTATCAATGACATGATTTATTCATTATAGAATATTTTTTCAGTTTTTAAAGTTCTAAAACTATGTTATTTAAAAATATATATATATACATAGTTGCTGGACAAAAATTACATTCTACGTCACGAATATACTCAAATTAAGAATCCAATTAATAATTGTTATAATACTCGTAAGTATACCATAGCCTCAATATTTGGTCAAATTTCATGATAAATAATTCGGTTATTTACGAGTAAGTTAATAGAATATTATATAACTAAAATTTAAAAAATCATCACTTAATTTTATATTTATTGTTAAATTAAATGAAACGCATCTTGAATCTATCATAGAAAACGCCGCACAATACTCGTACATGCCTCCGGTTACAATTCGATTACTGACAAAAAATTGAGTTTATACGTAAGTGCTAATATGTACAATATTAAGATAAACTCAGCTTGGATATTTACAGTTGAATCTGAAGTGTACAGCAATTAATTTGATTCAAAATATTTTCTAAAGATATATTTATTGTGTTAAGTGTTTCCGTATTATTGGATATTCAAAAGATGTTTTATTGTTCGAAAAAAATACATACATGTTTCATTTATACCTGTATGATGAACGTTAAAGATTCAATGTATTAAAACATTATTGCCATAATTCGTTTTGTAAAACCTACCCTACTCAATCAATTTTATAATACTTTTTTGTGATTGCATGCTAAAGTAATTACAGCTAACATTATGCTTCTCAGAACCAATGTGTTTTTATCTATATTTATGACATACCTCCATTACAGCATAAATTTATGCAAATTTCTATTATTAAAGGTGTTCAATTTTATACTAAACTTGTAAGTTTGTCCGTTATGTCTTATTCTGCCTATTTGTATCTGAATAGAAAAACTATTTTTTAACTTGTTAACTTGTAACTGTATGTATTGTCATTTAGGTACAATACACGTATATTTACTAAAGTATTTCACTATAAAGTTTTTATCATTGTGACTTACAAATAAGTGCATAATTTATAGGGGACTGTCATTCTACTCAACTGCACATTTTCTACATTTTAACATTTCTGTAAAAGATGATTTATTGATAAAATTTTGAAAAATTAAAACTATCCATTAAACAATGAAAAGAATTTTTGTCGGAAACAATTTAAAAGCACATCTTTTGATGAAGTTTTCTCAGTACCAAAGCACTCCTGTCATTTCCTTAATTGACTCATTCTAAGTCACCTCAGACCTTCGGCAACTTCTCAAGAACAAGAAGAAGTACTAGATGAAGAAGTATTATTATTTTTTCGCTAAATCAAGAATGGAAATGATTTATTATCACCGGAAGCTTTGTATTGTTCCCGCGTCGGGAATAAATTACAAAAAGTTCGGCGAAAGTTGTTCAACAAGGTGCGCGCTGTGTGTTTGCAAAAGCTCCTGAACTTTTCACTGAGGGAAGTAGGTGTTTGCTCAACAAACTGATTAAGTTAGTGTACTAAGAAAGCGCTGCATAACCGTTTTACCTTAGCTAATTTTACGAGTCGGTATCATTTAGAACATCAAAAAACCGTGCTTTTGATATACTCGTACCATATCGACCCTGTTTAGGTGAAAGGGCGTACCCCTCAGTTTTTTAAAAAGCGGTTTTATTTGAGAATAACAATGTACACAAATACATACACGTTCTGTCATAAGGAGTTAAGCCAAAAAAGCCGAATTATTGAAATTCAGCTTTTGAAAAAAGAACGATCTACCAAGTTTTTATAGAAAGGGAAAGAGCATTAAACGTCAATTTTAATGATTTTTCTTTAATAACTTCGTTAATTATTAGACCAGGAAAATGAAGCACCAATTTATTGGTCCTCGTGTACTTTAAGTTTGTGTGAATGTGACATTGACTAAACATCATTAAAACACGTTTTTTGTGCCTCCTGTAAAATTTACTCTGTGAAGATTACTCTTTTACCAAAAATTGTTTGTCGATATTGAAGTACTCCAAGCAAAAACTTGTATAACTAACTGCAACTATACAATTACTTTCAACTGTAACAAATATATATTAATTCAAGATGATGAAAAACATTTTTTTATTGTACAATATTAAAATTATTTTTGATAGCTTAGCTGGCCACAGTAGGTCCTAAGGTCCCAATGCTCTATCTTGAAGCGGTCATGAAATTTAAAAAAAATCTGTAATCATATTAAAGTAGAAAATATATTGTATGGCAGTTTTTTAAATAATAATTTTCAATTATTGGCTCGATTAACTTGGTTTATGTCTTGGTTTGAAATGCACGTAAGAAAACCAGTGGAATTTTTGCTATCTATGTGATTAAAACCCACAGTCCTCAATGAACGCATATGCTCTATATTTACCTACCGATTGGGACCAATTTTACATTATTTTAGTAATATTTATTAAAATTTAATGCCAATATAACTAACTATATATTAGAAATAGGGTGGAGATAGTAATAACATACGCCCACGAACTTCGAAGAACCAAAACTGTTGGGTGAAGTAGGTTAAAAAAAAATATTATTTTCTTGGATTTGTCAACAAACCTATTTGAAGACTAACAATGTTGAATTAGACCTTAGTAAAATTATTATTTCAATACTACTAAAAATCACTGCGGCAATATTATTTTATGAAAACCATTAGAATATGATTTTATTGTTGAGTATATTTGAGTTTCAGTAATAAGAATAAGCAATGAGTTATATAATTGGATATCTTCAAGCAGATCAAATAATCGCTGCAAAATTTTGAAATACAAATTTTTCCCTGAGAATGGATTCATCAAAAAAAAAATATCGTCGTTATATCGGCGGAAGGCGTTAAGTCAAAAAAAGACTGTTTTGAGACTGTAAGTCTTGTTGATATTTTTTTCTAGAATAATAATATACATTAAAATACTAAATCCGATTAGCCAACCAATTGTTAATCAGTTTAATATGTTTCGCCAGTAATAAAATATTCGATGTTGACTTACAGGTAATGATAATTTAATATTACAGAAAAATTAAAAGAAATATGGTTAGGTTTGTACTACCAGATGATAGACCATACAAAAATATACGAAACTGCATTATTATTAGGTCAAAATGGACATTTTTTGACTTGATACCTTTGCTAGTATACAGACAATATATTCAAATCGAAATTCGAAAGACAGTGACGCTTGTTATACTATGCTGTCACAGCCTTAAAATAAAATTTATACGCTTATTTATAAAATAAGATTGATTTTACAAAAGTTAATAGCAAAAAAGAACATGAAAGGTTTCCAGGCGCTGAAATGCTCACGGGGGATCCCCGATTCGAAGATTGACTAACCGTGCAATGGCTAACTGGTGCTAACTTCAGGCTTCTGTCTTTTCGCGGCTGAGTTTTACGAAATTATAATTCATTAAATTACGTAATATTGGTGGGATAAGTATAGCCAATTTAAAAGCATGGAAAATATTTATTTTTTTCATTTTTAATTACCATTACACATTTTTTTTGTTTCATTGTCAGTTTTATTTTTATTTAAATCTCTAAACATTATAAGTAGAATTTTCTTCTGTTATTATTGTAGATTTGATAGCCTTTCTGATTTTCGCATATTTATACAAAGTGAAAAATATTAATATAACATTTAGAACTATTATATTTCTTTCATTTTTTTTCGTCGCTGTAGATGAGTGAATAGTGCATTATAATTATAAACCAAGAGTTGCCGGTTTGAATCTCATAGCTAGCAAAAAATTCACATGTTTGTCACTTGCATTTGAAAATTACAAATTCGTTAAGCTAATAATTGATATTTATTAAGCATAAAGAAATCTCATTATCAATTTTCACATTTTGGAGATCCATATGCTCTATTACGTAACAGATATGCTTTCAAAAATGTATTTCTCTTATAATTGCAAAGCGAATATGTAATTATTATATATATGTGTCTAACATTAAGAGTATAGAAATTATTACTTTAGTGTTTAGTGGTATGTGGGACGAAGTAGGACGTTTTAGCACCGGCGTTTTGGCGCTTATAAACATTTACATAAACCTATCCCTCAAATGAAAATACTATAAAAGTATATAAAAATTGTCAAAAAGTACATAACAGTTATCAATGAATGTTTTCTTTAATGCATATATGAATAAAAGCATTACAAAAAAGTTGACAATTAATGAATTTGCTATACTCTTAATGTTATATTGTCCGTTAACGTATCCCATCGATTTCATTGCATTTTGTTAGCACGTATTAATTTCATACGACTGGTGTCAAAATATTTGGCGCCAAAACGGCGATGCCGAAAAATCACGTACCATATATGGTAATAGCGATCTAAAAAAAAAGCGTTTACCGAAGTTAAATAATAACTTGTTAACAACACGCCATTGATACACATAAAATGTGTCATATTAAACATAACAATTGGGATATTCTAATTGTCAAATTGTAAACATATTTATGGTCGATAAGATGATTAATCAACTGTATACTTAAAAATTAGTAATTTAAATATAATATTTATTTCCTTTTCGCAAATTTAGCTAATTTGCATATTAGACAAATATTGTAGCTCCTTCACTCTTGTGCGTCGTAAGTTAATATACTGAACAAACATCATATAACATAATATAATAATGTTGGCACACAGGTTTCTTATAAGCAAAGTTCGAGAGAAATAATAATTACAACTACCAACAATTGCTTTTACCAACTGCAAATAAAACCAGTTAATTATTATAAACGTACACACGCATACACGTGTAAGCTCACTTAAAAGCTATTAGATTATATAACCTTTATTCGACACAAAAGGTCTGTGTCACTGAGCTTCAAGATAGGGCATCATCGCTAACTCTACGACAGGGATAAGCAACGATTCTGCCCTTATAAGAGAATTCGATCCACTGTTAAAGTAAGTTGAAGCTCACAGAAATGGTATATCATTCATTCAATGTCCTTTCAATTGAACGTAAAAACTTACTCTGCTGTAAATAGCTGTTTTGCACGAAATTTTAAGACATTTTAATAACTAATAGAAGTTAATAAACATGTATTTAAGAAATAATCTTAAAATAAGAGATATTTTTCTTAAAATTATACTAATTAAGAATAAAAAAATAAAAAAATCTTTTCTGTAGTGTAGATCAAGCCTTCTTGAGGCTGGGAGATACTATTAATTTTAAATATCATGGCGGTTGACTTTTAATAAGAATCGTATAAAAAAAAATGTTACAGCTTATTGTTTAATTATTCAAATTCAAAAATATTTATTTTAAAAGACAACATATCGTTAAATTTCTTAAAATAAACCGCTTCATTAAAAATAATCACGAATCTAACAAAACAAATTTTGTCCGACGACCGGGATATTATATTTTTATCCATAGTAAGTTAAAAATATGAAGATAATATATATTTAAAAAATTCACAATCGTAATTGAGATCGACAAAATTTTGCTTCGAAATCGACCCGTCAATTGGTTGGGAACTCTTGGTGTAGATAATTGGTAGATATATAGATTGAATAATAACAGAAAACCTTTTAATTAGCTGATAAACTGCCAACTACCCTCAAAAACGAGAATCGCCCATGCCATAAAACTTATTACAATTATGTTTATTACATTTATTGATAAAAATGATATCAAAGGAAAATCAAAAAGAATAAAGTGTCACATTTTATGTTTATGTTAGATTTCGAGTTTTAGAAGATAGCAAAGTTATCAACCTCTGACACATGAGAAGTGCGTCAATCTAGCAAGGCTTTATTTCAACTGTAAGCTCGAATTTATATTCATAAGTTGGACCATAACCAGTGGTACATATGATAACGCAGTGGAGCGTAAAGATACAGGGTGCGCGATATTACATGGCGCCTAATGACGTCATTTCTGTATAACGGCGCGCCCTTTCCTTCGCGATTGTAATTTAAAAGCGTCGCCCGTGGCGGTGTGCACTGTACGCGAATGAATGAAATTGAAAGATAAGCCAGAAGTAACAACAGAAATAGCAATATTCAGAATATTTAAATAATATTGTCTTTTTCGTGCTTTCTAAATTATAATAAATTTATTAAGTTCACGCTAATTTACAATATAAACCAGAGAAATCATTTTCCAACTGAATTTGAAGCAATTATATTTCTCTCTCATCTAAATTTACACTGCATAATATCGACCGTGTTTAGGTAAAAGGGACTAACCCTCACAGAACAAATTTTACAGGAGGCACAGAAACGTGTTTATAATGATTTTTAATCAAAGTCACATTAACACAAATGTATTTTATTTTCCTGATCTGATAATTAAAGGTTAGTTATTAAAGGAACATCATTAAAATTGAGGAAATATACTTTTTTCCTTTCTACACAAACGTAGTAGGTCGTTCTTTTTTCAAAATCTAGAGATAAATTTCGAAAACAATTTGGCATTTTTGGCTTAATTTCTTTTGACAGAATATGTATTTAGTTGTGTACATTATGATTCTCAAATAAAAGCACTTTCAAGGCAAAAGGGCTCAACCTTCAGTTTTTTAAAAAGTGCTTTTATTTGAGAATTACAACGTACACATCTAAATACACGTCCATCAAGAGGAATTAATTCGAAAATACAGAATTATTTTAAAAATTTAGTTTTAGATATTAAAAAAAGCACGATGAGAAGAAAAAAAAACTAAGTATGTGTTGAAAGGAAGAAAGCAGTAACCGTCAATTTTAATGATTTTTCTTTAATATTTTTTTAAATTATCAGATCAGGAAAATAATATATCAGTTTATTGGTTATCATGCACTTTAAGTTTGTATAATGTGACGTTGACTAAAAATCATTAAAAAACGTTTTTTGTGCCTCTTGTAATTTTTTTGTTGTTGTGAGAATTAACCCCTTTTGACTAAACAGGGTCGATATGGAAGGACTAGTTTTTGTTAATAGTTTGTACTGTGTTTTTTTTATTCGATGTAATGAAATTTCAGTATGAACAAGTTTTTTTATGTTTCCACAGATTTCGATAAAATGTCAACTTTTCATTACTGTATGATTTTATTATATTTTTTTTAAATATTTTTTTTTATTATACCTAAAAAATATAACATGACTTAAGGAATTTCAGGTTCGTTTTATTGTGTACTTTATCTTTTATACATGTGAATGAAATGTTTTAAATTATAAATTCTTGCAAAGATATGTTTTTTAATTCACGTAACAATGAAGTTTTTTTTATCTAGATACATTCTCACATTTTGTACTTAATGAAATTCCTGAAATAAAAAAAAAACATCAAACAAATTTCACTTTGGAGCTGTTCCCTGTGTCACGGTAGTTATATTATATGCCTCGAAAAAATACATTTACTGACAATGTACAATAAAATTTACTTGGCCGTAAAATAAACTTTTCATATAAAATATCTGAAAGGTACAATTTATCAGAAGGTTTCGACTATATCTACTGCTGTAATTTTACACCTCAAAACGTACCAATTCGATATGTTGAGTATAAACAGCTGTATAGTAAACAAAGCGAAGTATTTTTTGGTGAGAATACTCAGGTGATATTGGATATCAGATATTTGACATAGCGATAATTATCATTTTTTCTAACACCGTTTTTGAGTAGACTCTGAAATTTTATTTTCACTAGTGGTTAAATATATGAAGCGTCTAGTTACAAAAAGCGATATAAGAACATTTCAATATTTTCGGCAAACAATATTTTTACATTTCAAGGTCAAATGTTGTTTTGTGTCAAGATTCTTTATTTTCATCGTATTCTATGTTTGGATTAGAAAAAATAACCACGTTTATTAGCTGATAAACTTTAAAATAAAATAAATATTTAAATGCCCCCGGTATCAACAAGATTTCAAATATCTCAATGCATGAGCATTTAATTTTTTATTTTTTTCATAAGTTTATATTGGGTTTTAAACATAATATTTTTACACAAAGTGTAAAATTGTGCCTGGAATGCGAACGTATTTTTTCTCAATTTCGACACGCTTATATCGCTTTTCGTAACTAGATATTTCATATATTTGTCGATAAAAATAACTTACCAAAATATTAAGTACTAGCTGAAATCCGGCATGCATTACTACGCTAGTCAAAGAAACAAAATTTTCATTCAGTTATTTTGTAAATACTATTTTATTTAAGTGCTTTAGGATACACTATATTTTTAGTTTATCAGTCGTGTGCAAAAATGAATAACTGTGTAGACTGTCCTACTCATGAGCATGCAACATGTCGACCTGTTTTCAAGCCATTCAGATTTATTTATTTTAGCATCAATCGTCCATTCGCTGAATGCCATTGGTTTATTTATTGCTGAAACAATGCATTTTCCAGTCTTTTATTTCGGTTTTTATAATACGGGTGGCGAGTATTAAAAAGCATTTCATACTTTTTATATTCAGAAATTATTACT
>JAPMAE010000341.1:0-17090 GCA_036584705.1 Rhyacophila sp. 25_7 | reverse complement strand
ATACCTATTTAAATTCCTTATCTCTTTAGTGGTAGATTTTCTAACTATTAGACATTCTTAAAGTTTGATAACTTATTAAAAGTTGTCAAAATATCAACTGATTTATTAAAAAATATTTATTTGTTTTTATCAAAATCAATCAGAAGGTATTAAAAAACAAAAAAATATTTATGAGTAATTATTTCGAGTAAACCTTTGTATTCTGTAAACTCGTGTAATACAAGAAAAACTTGTTTTATTACTATGATTCGTTTTTTTATTGGAGCTTCTGAAATGTGTAAATGTTTGATGTCATGTTAACGTATGTTTTATTAAACAATACAATAAATTAATTGTATATACAATAATTAAAATGACATTAAAGTTTACAATATTTTCATTAAGATGAAACGGTTATAATTATTATCAATAATATAAAATTTACTGCGTTTATGTCTAAATTATCATCTCGACCAAGATATATTGCATTTGATTACTATTTGATTTTATTCTTGTCTATACTCTCAATATAAAGATTCACTGCACACCAAGTCGAAAAGTATAACATGTTACTTTATATGTCGCAAAAATGCAAGAAAAATTACTTCTTAAAAAGTAATAAGCGCCGAAAATCTTCAAAGCTATGCTTAATCCACCTTGAGACGACCTCATCCGTGTCAAGACACTTTTTATTAAGTATTCTTGTACTAGAAAGTACTTTCTGGTACTAGAAGCTCTTAAAGACTATATCATAAGTGGGAGGCAGTGATCGACCTTTTCATCCCGCAAATGATACTTAAAAGTGAGCCAACATTAGGAAAAAAGGGAAGGAAAAAAGGTAAGTCGATAATGTACTTTTTTACAATATTCATCCTTACTTTGTTTTTATCTGAGCATTTGATTCTTTTTACACTTTCACTCTTTAACGATGGTGTTTGTTGATAATATGAAAATTTATATTTTAATTTATGAGTTTAATAAATTACATATCCTATTTTTTAATTATCATGTAATAAAAATACATATTTTACAGTTTTTATATTTATATATCGACTGTGTTTACGTAAAAGAGATTGATTAAGAGGCATAAAAAACCTTTTTATGATTTATAGTCAAAGTCACATTAACACAAACTTGAATTTTATGATGATCAATAAATTGGTGTTTTATTTTCCTGATCAGATAATACAACAAAAAAAATTCAAAAAAATCATTAAAGTTGAGGATTAATACTTGCCTTTCCACACAAACTTAGAAGGTCGTTCTTTTTTTAAAATCTTAAGCTGAATTTTGATAATTTAGTACTTTCGGCTTAATTCCTTTTGACTGAACGTGTATTTAGTCATTTATATTTTGATTTTTAAACAAAACCACTTTTCAAAAATCTGAGGGTTAAGCTCTTTTGCCTAAAGAGGGTCAATACAAATACGAGCTTATAAAATACATCATGTTAGTTCAAATACGTGACCTATTGTGATATTTATGATGTAATTTCATTTTTAAGAAATTTTGCAATATTTAATATAAAAAGCATTATTTTTTTAAATTATTTAAATTATTTCATTGGTAATCTACAAACACTCGTGTCATAATAATAGTCAAATGTTTATGTTTATCTTTAAATTTACATTTAAAAAATTAACATTAAATTAATAAATTATTCTATAAAATAGCAAATTAACATAGTGAAATAAAAATATAAAATCGATTTAGATGATTATCCTATCTAGAGTATGGACGCGCATATGCGTCGGCTCAAAAATCGCTTTGAAGACGTATAGACTTATATTTATGTCGAGCACCAAGCAATAAAATACTTGTTATATATAATATTACTTATGCATCAAATAAATATTATAAAATAGTATCGCATACATTAAATAAAATTTAAAATTTATAGCTAGATTAATGAAAATTTTTCACCCAATTGTTCAACCGTGATAAAAAAAACTCACTCCTGAAGAGGTCAATATGTTGTTAATAAATAATTAACGATCAAAACTCTCTTCTGGTAAAATATATATTTATTGTTTCATATTTTCAAAATATATGAAACTATAGTGTGTACCTGAATAATAAAAAAAAATCATTCAAATATGTTAAATGTTAAAAAAGCACACCTTTATGATTTGATATAAACATTTATATAATGTAGTTATTATTAATAATGTAATAATATTAAACACCCACAAAGTACCTCTCTTCTCAAAAAATGCTTGCACTCAAATAATAATGGTTAAAATGGTTGAATCATAAATTATGAAACCTTCCTTCTGGAATCAACTTAAAAATAAAGTTTTCATGGCTGCTAAAATCTTAATTTATTCGTCTACGTGTTTTGAATAAAACTAAATTATTTCTGTGAACTAATCCTACCGAGTAAGATGAAACGAAGTTTTAACTCTAAATTGACGTGTTCTAGCAATAAATAACAATGTTTACGGGTTGTATAGAAATCTAAGTGACTTAATTTTATAGTTTATAGTAGCGAAAAGTTAATAATAAATGTTGAATCTTGCACTTATTACAAACACAAAAAACATTATAATACCTTTAATACGAACTATGATTAAATGTACTTAAAACTTTTTATTAATACTGAGTGCTCGAAGACTTTCATTTATATTTCTCAGAAAAGTCAGAAAAATAAAATATACCTAAAAGTTTGTAAATTTTATAATTAACGGATGTTACTAGACCATTTGATAAACTTTACTCATAATAATATTTATATTTACATATGAATAATATTTATATTTGCGGAGGAGAGGAAATTTAAATTTATAATGTGAATACTTCCAAATACTATTTTTAGTAATGGTTATTAATGATTACCTCAACCATTTTGAGTTCAGGTCCTGACTAAAAAAACATATGGGTACATGAAAAACATATTCGAGCGTACTGACGACATGTGAAATGTACTCGCAACCCAGTTGTTTGAAACTAGACAGTATGTCCACTAAACTATCGTAGGCATTAAATATTTCTACTTATAACATTATTAGTTAATAACCATATAAAAATTAAAACATGATTTTTCATATTTTAACACAAATATATATTTAAAACCATGACTGTATTTTTGTATATTATATAAAAAATATTTTAACAAGAAACCGGTGTATTAGTGAAAGAAATACATAAATCTATGTTATTATTCATAAACTATTGTTTTCCACCAAAAACTGACAGTATATACAAATAATTATAAAGGATTATATTATATGAAAAGCGACATTTAAATAGTTTTCAATAGTACACTTTTTTAACCATATCCACTCCGAAACGAAACCTATGGATTTTCACTGCGAAAATTGTTTTGACAGTTTTTTTGCGAGTAATAATTGTACCTCAACTGGTTTCGTGTCCTGACTACAATACAAATAAATAAAAAATTGAAAAAAATGCAACTAACACGAGTCTTGAACTCGTGACCCACGCTTGTTAAGCATACGCGCTATATACTAACCTAATTAGGACGAATGGCACAGGACACTGGCAAAATTTAAAAACTTCAATATATTGCTTTTTTAAATAATAATAAAGGTAAAATATAACACTGTTATTTCGTTGAATAAAAGCTCATAATTTTCTTTTCACATTTTTTACTGAAATAACATCTTGTGAATTTAATAAACAATTTAGAAAACAAACAGATAAAAGACAAACAATTTAAACTAATATATTTTGTAATAGTAAAAAAAAGCTTGCCCATTATATTATCTCAAATCGCTCAAAGTAATTTTGACAGTAGTAAGACAACGTCTAAGGGATGGTATGTTTTTTTTCTTTACTAGAGAGTTCCGTCAGAAAATTGTCTTTGTGTATTTTATATAAGGGTAGCGGTCACCGTAAAATGAGGTTTGGAGTGAACTTCCGTTTGAGAAAAAGGAAATATCCCAGTGGATTTCATAAGGTTTTCTTCTTAACTATTACAACATCGGATGATGGAATTTTCAAAAGAGTTATGTTATTTTTAAGGATTTGCGCATACATGTTTGTATATACTAGAGAGTTGTTGATTTACTTTACAATCATCGAATTTATAATCTTTTTTGGGGTGGTTTTATGACAACTACTCTCATTTTATGTAACTAATAACAAATCAGATGTATTTTATGGATAAACTTAATATATAAAAACGATTGACAATTTTTCATACTAATAGAGTCTAAATACATTAAAAAAGAAAATTAAGTTAAGTCGAAAAAATATTATAATGCAGTGATTTTTAATCAAAATACATCGTAAAATGACTGATTTTAATAAAACAAACTTTATAACTTAAATTTAACAACTATATTTTTAATCCCATAAAATGTAATCTTACGCATGAATTTAATATATACTTGTATATACACTAAAAATATTATTATGGAGTAATAGCACCGCTTGATCGATACTTTTCCCTATCGTATTTTGTATGTTCACCCTCGGACTTCCAAATAAATCATTGTAATTTTTATCAGCAAATCTTGTCAATCTTACCTTTTATATACGAGTATGTTATCGAATTCACTATTACTTAGTTAAGTATGAGTTGTAGCGCCAATTCACTTTACAGTGGCAGCAGTCATTTAATTCTATATATTATTATCGCGTAGCGAGTACGACTTGCCACTGTCTCATCCCCTATTTGTATTTTCCCCCAAACATATTGGCAAATGGTTTTCAAGGGAGGATCTTAGAAAAATTGGCGTAACCTTGCAAAATATTTGAATGAGTTTTATTCAGTGTGGGTGTAAGATTTTTTCGTTCTTAGTGTCGATTTTTTAATACATAGTTTAATTTGAAAATATCATCAGAAATTTTTGCAATAAAATTAAAAATCTGTTGCAAAACTACGTAATTGTAATATTTATTTTTTGATGAATTAATAATGGGAATATGTTAATATAAATTCATATGAGTAAAGCGTTTTTAGATACTTTATTTTTTTGAATAAAAATTAATTGTGTAACTTGAAATAAAATATACTTCCAACCGGATCTACTTATAGTGGAATTAGGAAACTATGTTTTTTAGATTATTTAAAAAAATGCAAATGCGAGTATATTGTAACATTAATTATTAAATGGTAGTTAGTGTACGAGTATGTATATAATTACGAATTCATATTTATATAAATTAAATTGTATTAAATTATTTATAAAAAAATATTATAAATGTATTTATTTTTTAATAAACCTACAAATTCATGAGATTTTTATATATTTTCATAAACATATAAACATAAGACTCCATAAATATATATTGACACTACCTAATTAAACCAGAAACCTTTGAATTAAAAATAGCATTTTAGAAGACTCACTTTAATAATTATATCATATTTTTTTCGGGAACATTTTATTTCTGACAACAAAATCCATGATGGCAAAACAAAAATAAGCAAAGTGAAATGTCAAAATATGAGCGGCCTCGAAAAAATATAGATTCTTTCATCGTGACTCTAAAGGTAAAACTCGGCTCTACAAAAGGGACTACTATTATCTCATAATACTTCTTTCCAACATGGAGAATTATAATCAGTGAGCGACAAAAGTTCACCCGCCAAACTAATCACATCATACGTGTTGCAAACTGTGCAAAAACTTTCCTTTTGTCAATCATAATCATCAATCAAGCACCTATCTGCCGAAGTTAAAAGGAACTGCAATATTCTGAGAGCAACTCAACAATCCAGGTTTTGACCGACTACTGATTTGCCAGTACACGCATCCACAATTATGCGCAGTCTCTTTCAGACACTTTCACGAATGAAATATTTTTTTCCTCAAATATGATTATACTTCTATATAACCTGTTCATAATGGACCCGCATGTGAAGGTATCACCATGCACCTATGGGCAAATACTAATTAAAAATAAACTAAAAGAAAAACAGTTGCATTGACATCTCATCCTCTGTGGCATAAGGTACCTTTTGCACCCGGTGTGCTGATGACTCAATCGACTCGGTCAAAGTACTAGGAAAATGAATCATTTTGGAAGTCTGCGCAAAATTGCTACCCATAAAATGCCGCAAACCTTGAAAAAGTCTCAATGATCCAATTTAGTAATAAATTTATCCACATCATGACACAAAAGCGAAAAACAACTGAAACTTTGATGCGCTAACAAACCATCTCCGTGTGCTTGCCCGAAATATATTAGTTTTTCGTTATGTTGCTATTTATATACTTGAAACTTTGCACAGTAAGTTTATTTTATCCAATGAATAATTACCAAAAAAATTGAAAACCGCTTTTTCATATAATGAAAAATGATAATAAATATCTGATTTTAAGATATTTTACAAGAAATATAATAAATTAAAAAGCTAACATCAAGTCTTAATAAGTTTTACGTACTACTTAAAGTTTCAAAATGAAAAAAATAATCACAAAGATATTATTTGGTGAAGATAAGGTAATGTTTAAGTGAATCCTGCCAAAAAATAGACTAGGTGGAGTAAAACAGTAAAGGAACGTCAATGGTAACCCTCCATTCCACAGACATCCAGCCTCCATTCTCTCCGCCTAGCCGATGCGCGATTGCACCCTAGGGTATAAAGAGCACACAAGAATGTAAGAGTGGCTACCCGCAAGGGCGGAAGGCCATTTTGTATCAATTCTGTCAATGTGACGCTATAAAAGCTTCAAATGCGAACCAAATGATATCGGCCTGTCTATAAAAATGGGCGCAAAGTGTCACCCGCCACGTCCTCACACCGGGCCATCCCCGCGCGACCTTTTCAAATCTGTAACACGTGACTCTAAATTGGTCACGATGATACTTTATAACCAAGACGACTTCTACTTAATTTGACTTTATACCCTATCACGGTAAAAATTGAATTTAAAACTGAAAAAATAAAAACATCAAATGTTTTAATTGTTTTGATTTGGTTAATCTACAGTAAATCTGCGTGTGATAAAATATTTTATCATTAGTACACAGTATAATAATTTGACTTCTCAAATAAAATGCTGAGCTTAAAATAATAACAGAGTTTTATACAATTTTCGAGAAAATGTGTTTATAGAGTCAAACGGGTTTCGTCTATTACAACAATCTCAACTGACCTTCTATCCAAGATTAAGAATTGACAAAATAAATTATTAAATGGTTAGAAAATTAAAAGTATGTCATTATATTATTTTATTTATATTATATTAGGTCACCCTCGTTAGCTTAGTGAATAGCGCATATACCTAGCAAGCAGAGGTCACGAATTCAAAGCTCTTGATGGTAACAAAATGTGTACTTATATTGTAGCCAGGACATATAAACCCAAAACGGTTGAGCTAATAATTGACAATTATTACTCGTAAACTTCGAAGAATACTTGGGCTAGTTATAGAAAAGCAAGAATTTCGCATCCTTACATCGCTCCATGAACAATATAGCCTCAACATAGTGAATATCTTGAAGGCGAAGAAACTCAGATGGGTAGGTTGTAAGGTACGATGAAACTATAACTCTCATGATAGTGTTTGAAGGAACTCCAGTAGGCATTCGATCCGTTGGCCGCACCAGAATGAGATGAACGAACAACATTACCAAATACGCAAAAATATTGAGTTTGAATGACCGGAGAGAGAGAGAGACATTTAGAAACAGAGTAGCCTGGAGGGTAGATGTGCTGTCAGCTATGGACCTGACTGGATCGTAGCGCCATTTTTTATTATTATTATTTAGTATATTACTAAAAACTGCCAACAATCTCCACATTGTAGAGATCCATATGCTTCGTCTCGTAATAGATATGATTAAAAAAAAAAATTCATTTTGGTATCTTTGTTTTACAAATAAAAAATGACATAATATAAAAACTAACAAAATCCATTTTTATTCAAATTTACTTATTTTGAAATATCATCAATCAATATATAATTGAAAATTTGAGAAGAAAATATACTCGTATATGAGGAACTCTTTTGTTTTATAAGTTATGAAAAAATCTTTTCTTTACTTATTAATTCATTTTAAAATAAAAAATGACCAACATAAGGAATAAATGCGTCAATTTTTAATCTTAAGTATTAAGAATAAAAAGCTGTACTTGTAGTTTAAAAAATATTATTTGTAATTAACTAACACACAGTCAAATACAGATCGTAGTAATGTCACTATAGCTTTAAGTTATACTGTTTACAGATTATTAAAGTTTTTCGTGGGCTCAGATTTACCTGAATCCAGTAAATGCAATAAGCCAGTCGCAAAATATTTGTAAATTATTAAATATTGACTAATAATCTTAGTCAAAATAAATATTGAATCAAAAATCATTTAAAAATTGTATCCAGATAACATTTAATAGCAAAAACACCAGCTTACACTAAATTTTACTGTGAATAAAACGAATTTACGTACTAAAAAATATAGTTTAAAAATATAAATACACACAGAAGCATAATACTGATTGGTTTTTAGGATTATTTAATTTCTTTATAAACTTGAATGTTTTGATACTGTACAGAAGCTACGTACTAATAAAAAACAAGGGTCAGTTCAAGCACAATCGAATTCTCAGAGTAAATTGTATTAGAATGTTGTCTGAGGGTAGAAACTGCATTACTATTGTATGAACACGAAGGGTCGAACTGCAATGAAGGTGTGAAGGTTTCAAATAATGCATTCAAGATTCATCGTCTTTGTACGAGGAACAAAATTATTTTGTCTGTCGGTATTACAAAATCCAATGAAAAGTTTATAAAATTAATGTAAATTACGCTACACATACAAATAAAATATTATATTTATGAAAAAATATTCACATTATCACAAATTTTATGAACTCTGAAAATAATTCTTTATACTGATATTTTATAGTTATACAGTATTTTATGCAAAACTTATATATATAGTTGGAATAATAATTCTTTTCTCGATAACAATTGTGACCGATATAAATGCATAAGTTATATAAAAATATAGTAAATACAAATACTATTTACGCTATGATATAGTGGTTTGGAGTTCATTATAACGAGATATAATAAAATATTTATTATTTTTGAATGTCTCAAAAAACTAGAAAACCTTGCATTTATTTTTATCAGTAATAATAATAGAACTTTGATAAAATCAGATCAATCATAATGATTATACACATGACCATAATAGACAAAAGTATAGTGATCGTTTGTTTGATATGTCCAACATACAAATGAATTGTGAATACTTATATGTAAAATGATCAGTTTTATACAATAAATCGATCTTAAAATAATGTAGTTTCACCAGTAGTGACCAATTTTAACCAATTTTTGACCAATTTGATACATCGTTGCTATATACAGAAGATAAAATATAGTATAATAATTTTAAAAGACTGTTTTGAAAACAATGATTTTTTATTTTTGAGTCTCTCACATACATTTAACGATAATATATCAGTGCAAGTGTGACTGTCAGTCTTGTTGATGGTTTTTCCAAAATTAGAATATACCTAAAAACACCTAATCTGATTTGCCAAACAATACTTAGTTGGCTTAATGTATTTTTGCCAGAAATAAAATATTCAATATCGACTTAATCGGTAGTGATAATTGAATTTTACAAAAAAATGTATAAGGAATATGACTTTGTGATGTGTTATAGAATATGTTTTACCAGACGATAGAGTTTGCAAAAAATTACCAAACTGCATTATTAGGTCAAAACGGTAATTTTTTGAGCTATCACATTCCACCAGTATAACGACTATGCATCGCGATAGATATAAGATACGAGTATATGAGGCAGTTAAAGCCAAAGTTGCTTGCTTGCTGGGCTATCCCCGTTCTGAAATATTTGAGAAAATGAGATGTCTAGTTTTTGCAACACTAACAATATTTTTTTTTATGTAAAAACAGTTTAATTGATTGTTATTTGTTTTACAGATATAACTGATATCTTTACTTTAAAGTTAAATTTATTTTTTCATTATTTTCACGTAAAATAACTATTTTAGACAAATATGTGGGATAGCCCACTCTAACATTAACCGCCTCATATATCAAAGAACTCTACCAAAGTGTATTATTTATAAAATATAATTTAATTGTTTTTCATAAGTACAGTCGAATGCGTCATAAGTACACTTAATTATGTTTAACACTAAAAAGTTATCAGATTTCAGTATACGCTTAAAAAAGAATGAAGAATTTAAACATGACTAGTAGTACAAAAGGTGACTTATTTTCTACTAATTTTACTTAAAATTTTAAATACAATACTTTTCTCTAAAAGGCTATATTAGTCAATTATTATATTTTTATTTATTAGCGTAGATGTAAAAAGCACTTTAAAAATCAATAGATTACAATGCTTGACTTTTTCATGAGCTCGTATATAAAAATAAAACACGAATTTATGCCATCGACGTTAAATCAGGTGTGATTCTATTGACATTTGCATATTTCCGACAGATGGCCTTGTTACGCTGTTTTTGTTCACATCAAAATGAATGTTTATATTTTGAATCGCCGGAAAAAAAGGAAAATGCGTTCTATAAGATATGAAGCTTATTGTCTCTCAATTTTTATTCTTTTTGTTACACGTGTAGAATGGTTTTATTGGGTTATTAAAAAAAATGTTTTGAAATTTCACAGGAGCATTATTGGTTCATAAATATTATAATATTATTTTGCGGGACTTAATCTCATGTACCATACGAACTCTTTTTTTATACTGAATGATACGCAGCCTTTTGTACACTTGCATATTAATAATCAACAATCATATGAAAGTATATTTATAAAAGACTATGATTACAAGAATTATTATAAAAATACTTCTAATACGATATTATTTAGTAAATTATTCAATGAACATTACATATCTAGTTTTTTAACTAACAATAATTTAAGATTTCGTATTAATTTACCAAAATTCAAATACTTTGTAAAAATATAATTTTAAGATAGTGGTCATATACTAGCAAAATAATATCTGCATTCACATTTAGAATTTCTTCCCGTGAAAGATTTTTTTATTTGTATCATAAAATGTTCTTTTATATAATTCAAGTGATTTTAATACAGATGAAATAAGTAAAATGACCAATAATTACCTTGTATATTGACTGTCAGCCGTTTTTTAGCAATTCGCAATTTTTTTTTGTGTAGAAATAACTCTGTTAAAAATTAATTTAAAAAATCAATTAATTATCAGTCTGTAGTAACCCAGAATTATAAAAAGCGGACTTTGATTTTTTGTTTCGAAGAAAACTAAAAATTCGGAAAACGATAAATGAAAGAATAACATAAGTCTCGGTAAATATTAAAAATAAAATAAAATATATTACATGATATAAAATAAATAACCGAAGGAATAAAAGCATATGTTTTTACAGGTAAGTATTTTAAAAGAACTTGTTAACTTGTTTTAACTTGTAAGTGAGAGAACGCTAAATGTAAGAACGATAAATCGAAGTTTTACTGTATGTAAACATTTAATTTCATATAAGTTTATAAAGTTTAATAAATAGTGACTGCAATATTTAATATCAATAAATACTCGCAAATAAGTACAAATCGTAACAAATCAAATATGAATTTTATTTATTTTTACAAACGTCGAAAAAGGTAACAAAAATTGTATTGTCTTCCGAGTTGAAGTTATGGACCAGCTCACATTATACTCAATACATGTTTAAATAGTCATAAAACTGGACAAACACATAATAAATGTTTTAACAGACTAAAAACTTGCATATATTCGTGCACATTTTACCACGTAATTTCTTTTCTAGTACAATATTTTTACGTCCATTGCATATCACCGCAATAAAATATTTTAAGCATGCATGAAATAAAGTTTATAAAATTTTGCATGTTTTCATTTTTTTATATAAATAACTAATGGTTTCTGTACGTGACAATGTGAAAAAGTCGTCATTAAAATACAGACCCAAACTGAGAAATAGACCGAGCTATGGGAATAAAAAAAATCATATCATATAGCTGTCGAACATTTTACTGGTACGAGTACGTAGTCAATATTGTATAATGAATAACATTTCATAATGTTTAAATGTTGAATATATTTATATTATCATTTTAAATGTCATGTAATTGAATCTTATATCTGAAAAATTGCATTAATTTTTTTTTAAAACAATTAAAAATATAACATATTTATTTCTTTTGTTTAACAAAAAACACACATTAAAAATTATAAAACACTTTTAAGATATTTTAATAAAGTTGTACAAAACTCACAACCCTCAAGGACAGCTTTGTGTCTTTAAATTTACGGAAAACTTTAACTTTACAGAAAATACATTCAATAAGCTTTACATGTAGTATAAAACACGTTCTTTCTATTCTTAAGTACATAACATACGTCTGTTCTGATTCTATTTTTCGTATGATGCTGCACATTTTTTAATTGATAAGAACCTGAAAATTATATAAGGAACTAGTAGTATATAATATGTCTATATCTGTTTATACAAGCAATTAGTAAAAATATCATCATTTTATTTAAAATTATATTCTTTTTTCTTTCTTTTTTTCTATTAACCATATCTACTCCAAATATTACATACATTGTATTTTTTACATTGTTAGGCTTATACAAGACCAGTTTTTGTATAGCTGGTCAATAATCTCTTAAACATCCATAAATAAGTGGTCAAATATGATTACATCATCAGTATATTCAAAGTCAAACACCTTTATATTATGAATTAGAATTATACATTGGTCGGATGGCATTGAATTCCGTAATATGATGATGATAAATAAAAACATATCTCTAGGCGTATGACATAATATTGAATTTTTTTTCAGATATCGTCTGTTCACGACTATTTCCTTCAATAATAATTACTAGGTCGTTATGGTAAAGTCACCTCATACTACACCTCGTTTCAATTTCATTTTAATACGCCTCTGCATAAGTAAAGTTTGCTAAAATTCGCTATAATGAATGTTTGCTTATGCAACAACACAGCACTGAGGATTTAAGACAGCAAAGAACAATATCCTGTATTTTCTGTAAACATTAACTTGGGTAAGGTCTTTAAAACTGGAAGCTTTAAATACATTCCCTATTATGAAAAAATATTTTTAATATCAATTATGACAGAGAAATTTTAGTACTGACAAACATCAATATATTTCTACAGATTCATTTTGATGAATACTAAATCTTTGTTTATTTTATCTAAAAGTATACTTGCTATGTAGTTTCCTTTCTCTAAATAGTTCTATTTTCAAACCTCCATTATTTTTTATCTAAAAAATAGAGTATAAATCAATTATCAGTCTTTTTTATTATTATTATTTTCAATTTTTGTGATTGGAAAATATATATTTAGAAAAGTCAAGATTGATGGATTTCGTGCGTTTATTTTTTTAAAAGTCCTACTATTTTATATAAAAAATAGATTTTTTCAAATATTTTTAATGTAGATAAAGGTCTTGAACAAAGAAAAAAATATTTACAATAAAACAGAATTTCAAACAATGGCCACATAATACAAATAATTTTAGAACATATTTGTTATAAAAAATTAAAATATAAGATTTTTTTTATTTACTATCCACCAAAAAATAAAGAAAATTAAACACACAAAATCGATGACTATATGCTTAAAAAAATAACCACCAGTAACTATTATAATATAGATAAAGCTTCAAAGTCACTCTTCAAAACTTTACTGTTTATGAAGTAAATACGAGTAAAAAAGGTTGATAATATTTGGTTAGAAAATATCAAGTAGAAAAGAAAAAAATGTATCTACTTAACACTATTGGTATTTGACTGAGTGAAAAGTTTATTGTCGGACTTTGAGAAAACATTGCCAAAATAAAACATAATGCGTCTTAAAATAGTATGCCGTACATTCAATATTAACTTTATGAACGTTTACTTTATACAAGATTCTATTGGATATTTATGTTATTTTAAAACTTGTAAAGAACTTTGTGTGATATATAGACGTGTAGATAGTTTCAATATTTTTTCCTACAAAAGCTCGGCGGAAGCTTTTAAAATATATGGGTTGGAAGACAGTTTCAATGAAGTGTAAGACTGATTTCCTTAATAGAAAACTGGTTCGAAGAAATCAATTTTTACGGCCTTAAACTAGCTGTCACATAAACCATTAGTGATTGATTAATGATCATTCTTACGAAAGTTATAATCTATACTCTACTTACAATTATGTATTATATGCAACCCTCCGTTGAACTTTTGTTAGAAGTGCTATTGTAGCAAGTATTTTTAAAGTCAGTCCGTGTGTATTCTCTGACATCGGCTCACCTTTCACTGATAACAGTCGATCATATATTATTTAAAAGACAGATTTAACTTATAATTAATAGCTTCCTAATTTTATAAAATTGCGCAATCTATAGTAAATATGATATACTGGTACTTTAAATATTAATTGAAGACGAGAAACATAAAATATTTGCTCGTTATATTATAAATAATAAAGACAGCACTTTTATTTAATCATTATTAACCTATCCAGGAGAATGAACGCGTATATGCGTCCGCTCAAAATTCGCTTTAAAGAAGTATATACGTATATGTACGTTAAGCACCAAGCAAGAAACTACTTATATATATTATTAATGCATTAATTAAATACTATTTAATAATAGTATTGCATACAATTAATAAAATTTAACGTAAGATTAGTAAAAAAACTTTCACCCAATTGTGCAACTGTAAATAACAAACTCACTCCTAGAGAGGTTACTGTTGGAAAACTTGTCAAAATTCGATCAACAACTGAAACTGTGTTAAAATTTGCAGTATATGATTTAATATAATATTTAAGTTTCTGATATGAATCATATGGAAATATCACACTGGGAATATTTTTTGAACAATTTTTATACTAATTAATTTTTAGCTCAACCATTTTGATAATGCATTCTTGTTACAAATACAATTAATAAACATCTAAAAACTTTTTGTGACAAAAATAGGATTTAAATCCGCAACTTTTGTATTGCTAGTAAAATGCGCTAAATATTATCCTTTTAAGGACAATAAATATATAATGGTACAATGGTATAAATGTAAAGGTATATATATATCTCAAAATGACCTAAAACTTAATATTCAGTACACGAAATTTTGACATTTTCATAATTACGTTTTTAATGGTAGTAATTTGAAGAATATTGTGCTTTTTCTGTGGGTTTTATTTCTAAAAACTATTAATAGTAATTATAATAAAAGTTATTAATAGGAAAATTTAGTGTTGTAAATTAATTTGTTTTTATCAATTCCTGTTGGAAAGCATTTATTAAATTGATACAGTTTTTACGTTTTGATTCTTATTACATGAAATACTCTTAATCTATCTCTCTCGTCTTTTTAAATTCTCAGTTAAAAAAATATTAAATATATATTCAAATAATTTAATAAATATATTATAAACATAATTTTCCACATATAAAATAAATTTCTATCCGTGTAATAATTAAATCAGTATGATTATGTTATTGATTCATAATCAGCAATATATACTTATAAATTATTAACTTTTTTAACTTGTTTTCACTTTCAGTGCATTTTTTTACATCTTGTTTATACTATATTTTCTTTTTAAAGAGCACACTCTTTTAAATTTCAGTGTTCACTATTATTGTCGCTCTTAAAGGTGAGTGGATAACGCATTTGACTCACGAGCCAAGGGTTTAGGGTTCGAATTCCGTAGCTGGCAAAATTTGCAGACATTTTTTTTCATGTGAATTTAAAACCAAGACATCGACCAAATTTTTTGAGCTAATAACTGACAATTAATGCTCGTTAAAAACTGTCAAAATAACTTCATATTGTGTAGATCCATATGCTTCGTTTTCGAGCGGATATAAAAGAAAAAAAATATTTTCATAGAAATATATATTTTTTGATTATTGTATGAATCGTATAGTTTGACAAAACGTTCCCCATAGTAAGTTTAGAAAATGATTTAATGATTATTCAAATGATTATTAATTTCTTAGGGCTACAAGCTATATCAGTAAAATACACCATAGTTTGATAGCATGTAAGTGTTCTTTACATCCAGGAAGGGAGGTAATGTCTAAATATTAGAATAATCGCCTATAAGAAAACATGCCATACATCTACGTAGAAAGTCCTTTGTGACTGCACGCTTATCTTAATTGCTCCTTTAAAATCAAATTGAAGGGTCACCATTCTCACGTATAAAAGACTAGGAATATGCCAAACATACGAGGAAATTCTCGATAAGTATATTTACTACATCGGCTTAAACAGACGCTTTTATAAAATAGTGAAAAAATATAAACACAGTATAATCTCGATTAGCGCTTAGAATGCATTTCTAGATGACAAAGCACTAAATAAAACACCCTTGAAGGAGGTCATTTTAATATACAGTAAATAGAGAAAGCTACGATTAATCGTCATTGCTTGCTGATTGGTTTCTATTCTAGAATAACCGTATTATATAGGAATCAATGAAATACGGTGATAAATTGAAATATCGTTTGCCAAAAAAGAACTAAATATAGTAGTACTGTATATAAATATAAAATGTATTTTAATTATTTAACCTACACATTAGCAATCATTTGTAAAGAGCTATTATAAATTTTGCTGAAAATATTGAAACATATAAAGCCGATCACGATCCCTGAAGAAAGCATGTTAAAACTGTGTTAGTATTTGAAGTCCCTGATAAACCAATTGTAAAGTATAAGAATCTACTATCTCAAATAAAGTGTAATCAATTTATTTAAATTTAAGAGTAACATATTTCTAATATTTAATAAATTTACTCGTCAGATAATTTTACAGATTATTTTTAATATTGCATTTTTAGTTTAGTTCATTATTCTTCATTGCAGATAACATTATTGGATATAAAATCAGTTACGTATATATATTTAAATATGTAAAAGTGACTTAGGTCTGAACCTTTTACTGAAGTATGACAGGTTATAAAGTCATGAATATTATACATTGAAATATAAGTCTTACGATATTTCCTATAAAATGTGTTAAATTGTTGCATAAAATGAATAAGTAAAAGCATCATTTTTTAACTAAAAATAAAAAAAATCAGTTTTAATCATGTATTTAATGTAAATAAAGGGTCTTTCATTAAGCGCTTCCTATCTTCAAATTTAAATAAAACAAAG
>JAPMAE010000340.1:7482-22826 GCA_036584705.1 Rhyacophila sp. 25_7 | reverse complement strand
ATTAAAAACTGTTTATTTATTTAAATAAAAACACGTCTATTAATCTTATGGAAATTTTTCAATTCGAATAATTCGCGAGTTACATTTTTAAAATGTGTATTATAACGACCATCTGGTGGCTGGCGTATACAATATGTGACGTCCAATAAAAGAAAAAATCTTGTGACACCAATAATGTGACTTTATATAAAGGGCATAATTAATGATATTTTTAATGTAGTTACGAAAATCATACGTTTAGTCCGCATAAATAATTAATTTCTAATTTTCCACTAATAGTAAGGGATTAGTAGACTTTCGAATTCTTTGACCGCAATTTCGGATCTCCGAGCTGGACACACATTTACCCGTATGAGCTTAAAGCACTTTACAAATGACCGCTCTAACCTCTACACACTAAAAGAGATATAAGATATATTTTCACAACAGAGTTCCATGCGCTATAATTTTAACACTATCATAATAAGACTTGTTATACTTGAAATGTTTTGATATATTTATTTTCACGCAAAGCAAAATCAAATTTATTCTCTTTGATTGTTTATTTCCTCTCACAGGCTTAACCTAAATATTAATACCTTGCGCCGTGTTACGTCAAATTGCGAATTATGTATATTTTATACTGGAAGACAAATAGCTTAGTAGTCATATCTCTGTGACTTCCAAATGCTTTTCTGCTTGCTATCCTCGCCAACCGGGGTCCGGGCACGAATTAAATGCATTACTTAACGCGAAGCGGAATAATGTTTGTACTATTCGGAAACATTCCTTTTACTTTTAAATTACATACTTGATAATCTCCGTATGTTTAGTGGAATATTATATTTACGAAAAATTGTATGAAACGTTTAATTCCACTAGTAGTTCATTTTCCAATAATTAATATATCAGTACTCGTGCTTCAACTATATGAATGTAACACGAGATGTATCACCTTTCAAATTATACGAGTGTATACAGCGTAAATAGTTCAATTAGTCGGTATTACTGTTTTATTAATATTCAATATTATTAATATTATATGAATAGAATCCTAGGTACAACAAAGAGCTTTTGTACATGTTATGCGACTTTAGTTTTAATCTTTTTCGAAAACAGAATACACATCCAGCTTTTGCAACTGATAAAGTGTCACCCTTTCAGTTTTTTGTCTTTGCGTTCCCTAACCAAAAGCGCCAATAGCCGTCATTATTACTGATGTGAAGTGTATACAATAATAGGAGGGCTTTGGAATTATTACCCTGATATTCCTGAATTTTCTAGCAGGCGCTGGTCAGATCAAAAACCACCTGGAATCATATAGGGTTCAGCCTCCATTGCATACTACTGTTCGGAAAATATACGAGTAGTTACTCCATATTTTGTGTATCAGTGAACTAATTGCAATGTTAACACCGTCAGTTTAGTTTTGTGCTTTTGTATTACGCTGCATTTATTACACCATTGCTTTTGAGCATTATTGTATATTTATTGTTCCTCAGTATATCATTCAAAAGTCTTTGGATTATTTTGAATACGCTGGTTTTAAACAGATATAAAATGATATTTTTATTGTGTATTTACAAAGACCAGTTTTTTTTCCAATGTGATTAATATTTACGCATTTTTCTTGAATAAAACAGTTTGTTTAAATTTAACACATGCACTGCTGAAGACGCGTCTAGCGCGTAAACACATATATCGGAGAAACGCTGATTACGCTCTAAGTACGTCTGTAGCGATCAACGTATTTAAAAAAACTACTTGCTAGTCTATGTCGATTTGAATCCTTTCACATTAAACATGTTGACTGCTGAAGACTCGCCACACCTGGCAGTAATCAGAATCTCTCCGATATATGTGTTAACGCGCTAGGCGTGTCTTCAGCAGTGAACATGTTAAACTTAATATGAAGGTTTACAGAAGAAAATAAACTTTTTCGTGAATTATATTATTTACTTTATTTCATTTTGACATCTCATTGCTTTTTTTTAAATTTGAGTATTGATGTATTTTTAAAATAATTTTTATTGTTGCCTGTAAATTTGTGGAAAATGTTAGTGCTTATCGGTCAGAACGTCACGGCTTGAAACCCGTTACTGGCAACAATTTATTATGCATTTGACTGTACAAAGATGAAATGGATTGAGTTATTCTTAAAAAAAATAAGCGGAAATAATCAAAAACTTTTCTTACAATAATTATCATTGAAAACATTTTATATTAATTTATTTTTATTTTTATTTTTACAATTGAAATAAAGAGTTTTATGCTGTTAATTGAATATGCAATGGCGACATATGGCATTTGTAACGATCTACAAAAGATAATTTCATTTTTGTATCTTCTTGGTTATTTGTCGAATTGTCAATTCCGTATACATACACAAGTATATTAGGAAGATGGTAATTAAACCTTCTGCAAGACTTCATAATCGTTTCGCCTTTCCATCGAGTGGTAAAATAGTAATATTTGGATATGAATATGAACTGCGTCGGGTCTACCGCTTAATATGACGACATAACGCCACTCTAATTCTGATTAGGTTTTCCGTCGCACTGCTTGTATTTTGTCGACAAATTGAGTAAGTCTTGTTCTAAAGCAAAATCATTTGGGATTTCGAATCAGTAGTAATGAATTCGTATGTTAGTTTACTTTTGCTCCAGTTATTAGTAAATTTGCTCATCATCTTAATGAAGACGAAAATAGCGGAGAATTTACTGACTTCCTATGTTTTAACAGGAAATTTCTACGACAAATTTCCGGAACAATCAAAAACATTTTAGATTACGCGGTTTTAATAGTATGTATCATACATTGTACGCACAGGATACCGACAACACTGGAATATTTGAACGCTTTCGGGTTTTGCTGTGATTATTTTCACCATCTATTAGATTATTTTTTAGTACTCGTACGATTTTTAAGTTATTATTGCGTTTAAAAAAACAATGGAATATTTTGGTCAATTATATATATATATATGTATACAACACATATTGCAATACGGTATAAGCATCGCGCATTAATAAAAACCTGTTGACAGATATTTTGATTTGAAGTGAATCATAAAATTTAATGTCGACCTCGTTCATGTTGACGTCATTAATGAGATATTTGTATTTTACTGTTTGCAATAAAATATCTCTGCTGCAATGTTTTATATTTTAGAAAACGAAAACGTAAGATTTTCCAGTAATAAATACAAACACCAGGAGAGACTCGAGCCATAAAAAGTGTGTTGTGTTGTCTCACATGTTTAGCAGTAATTCTTTTTTACGCTTATAACCTATTTTATTATTTTATTCGTTTTATGGAGTGTTTCGGCATTGTTCGGTGGATACGTTAATAATATGATGAAACGTAACATTATATCGTCTCCATTGTACTTTATGCTTACATCAACAAAATACAAACACACATAAGCACAATATTGTCATAATGTGCGGATGTGGGCGCCGGAGACAAAAGTTTTTATTAGTTTCAATATTAAGTGATATATTTCCAAGTCGTATGAAACTTACTTGGGTTTTAATATTTAATATTCATATCACTGCGGGACAATATAAAAGCCTTCTGAACTTTTGATTCTAAAAATTAGGTTATATAATTAAAGAAAACTTTCCTAATCGATTCGGAAATCTTTAATATTTAATTTTTAGTAACTGACTTTAACGTTTTTATTAAATATATTTTGTTCTTTGTTCACCCTCGTAGGTGAGTGGGTAGCACATCCGACTCACGAGCTGAGGGTCACGGGTTCAAATTTTTTCATCTGTTTATTCATTTGTATTGTAGCCAGGACACGAACCCGAAACGATTGAGCTAATAATTGACAATTATTACTTGTCAAAACTATCAAAACAATCTTCACATTGTGGAGATCCATATGCTTCGTGTCGGAGCGGATATGGTTAAAAAAAAGTTCTGTGTTAGTTTGGTTAATTAACTATTTTTCAATTCATAACAAAACCTGTGTATATATTCCAACTATTTCATCGGTACATATTGTTTCTTATTTACTCGTATTATGTAGTATTATTAAATTTGTTTAATAGTTTTAGCTTATAACTTATTTATGCATTTTAATGTCAGTGCTTAGACATTTCAGTTTACTCTTTTGTAAGACTCGCGTTGTACATATAGAAATCTTTAATTTATATAATACTTTTCAAATCACGCATTTATCTTGACGCATCTTATTTTTCTACAGCGTAAAATGATTTTTTTGTCTAAGAATCGAGGCATTGTAATAAAATGCAACAAAGAAAATCATACACACATTATACACAGTATATAGTTGTTTTCTTAAAAAATTTACAATAAACAAAAGAACAAAAATGAAAAGTTCAATAGAGTGCTTTTAAGAAGTTTGGCATGATTCCTTAATGTACGCCATGTTTCATTTTAATGTCGTCGGGGTCCGGATGAAGGGTGGCATTTTCCTTTACAACTGACAACACCGATGTTATGGCTTTTATCACATCCTTAGAAGATGAAATATACTAAATTTTAATTAATTTTAAAACTTCTTACTTAGTGACGCGAATTTCGGCTGCGAACTACGGATCCAGTTTATAGCGGCACATGTTTCTTAGTTAATCCGGCACAGTCACCTATATCCAGACCCTCCTCGACCTCCGATAATTTAAGTACCGACTTCATATATGAAGTTTTCAGTTAACTTCATTCAGTCAAACCATTTATGTTACTGTATATAATTGAGTATTTGTTAACACTTTATGAGTTTTTATTTATCTCAAATAAACGAACATAATTCAATAATAAAATTCTTTTTTATGAAACATGTACATTTCATTTATTTTCAATACTATCTAATTAATTAAGCACACAATCACCTCTTCGTTTCGCTAACAAATAAATTTATATTAAGTATTAAAGTTATTTTATTTTATTTATTATGAAAAAAGTATTCGTTTATCACAGGTTATTCAAAAATATCAATAGCATTTCTATTTTTCTTACATATTCGTAAAACTGAACGTCTGTATTATAAAAAAAATCAATTAGATCCCAAAAGACTTTTTATTTATACGTAGACAGAACATATTTTTATGAATATTTTTATAATCATCGTTCGTATTCCTGAGTACTCGTAATACCAAATATAAGACATTTTAGAGATATTCTATAAAGGCATCCATTAACTAAATATATTCAGACTAGTTTCATATCATACTTAATTACTTAAGTATCTAGATAATACCATAAATCTTTTTGAAATGGAAGATTTTCAACGAAGACGTCTCCGGTGAAGCTGTAATAAAAAAATCCATGAAAGTATCCGCCATAGTAATAATTATTTTTTATCTTCATGAAATTTTCTCCCGGCGTCCTAACAATTAAAAGCTCTCTGCCGCCCATCGATTTAAATTATTAAGCTCCTTATTCCTGGGGTTTCATTTGAACTTTATAATCAATGTTTATTATGTTTCCCATTGAATATTTTTTACCGTATAAGTAAGTGCGACCCGCCTAGCGATTTCGCAAAATGATTAAATTAATGCAAACACGGCCCACGGGCTAAGGGTTTATTTTCCAATTATCATTGTTAATTTGTATATTTAAAAGTTGTATAACTTTATAGATAACGGGGATAATTTATTTGGTTCCAGTCGGGTAAATGTTTTACATGCTTATACAGAAACCGTTGGGATATTACCATACATTATTTTGGAAACTCACGCGGAGTTATTTTTAATATCAACTATATATTACGACCGTATATGTATATGCAGGGAATTCAGGAAGATGAGTACATTAATTAATATACTTACATACGAATGTCTAGTAAATGAAGTAGACACGATATAAATAACAATAAATCATCCCTGTCCGCATCCAATACTTTGAGAAACTTAATATGTATGACACCCTTTTCGTTCATATATATATACAATAGTACGACCCATGGGTATCCATATATTCTCATAAAACTTTTCTATATTAAGACTATTCCTGTTATTCTTTTAGGCTATATATACGAGTAATAACGCAATTTCTGTGTCGTATTTGTCATATGAAGCGTCTAGTTATAAAAAAGCTATATAAACACATTTCAATATTTTCGTCAAACAATATTTTCATGTTTCAATGTCAAATTTTGTTTTATGTTAAGATTCTTTATTTTCATCGTATTATATGTTTAAATTAAAACAAAATAACGGCATTTATTAGCTTATAAACTTTAAAATAAAATAAATATTTAAATACGCGCGGAATCAAATTTGAAATATGCATGAACATTTCACCTTTTATTTTATTTTTCATAAGTTTATATTAGATTTTGGAACATAAAAGTGTTACACATAGTGTAAAATTGTGCGTATAATGCAAACGCATTTTTTCTCAATTTCGAAAAAACGTGCTTAAATCGCTTTTTGTAACAAGACGCTTGATATACGAGTATATCACGACAACGAATACTTATATGGACAAACACGAATGGTAAAGAACCAAGCTACTTGGTATTTTAAATATTATACATAGTTTGAAATTCAAACACAAACTGCATGCCAATATTTACCCAGGCAAGGCAGAGATAGTTTCATTTATTTAAGAAGTTTATATTAGTTAGAGTTTCACTCCGATTTACAGACTCAATGTTTATTTACCAGTTCACCGAAGTTAGGCCATCTTTATTAAAAATACGATATTGCTCCACGGATAATACTCATTGCGCTTTATTACAGAATTTTAATTTGAACGTACGATATTTTTTAACTGTAAATTTTACTGAAAGCTTTTTTGCGCAATTAAGTCTAGATTCTCGCAAACTATGATGCTTTTTAATTCACGCTAAATGACTCGTAATTACCTTCGTTTTAGGTCAGTACTATCTTAAAATCTTTACTTAAACGACAAAAAATTTTACAGGATTCGTTTTTTTTTGCCATTTTTTTAATAAAAAATAGTTTTAATATGTATATCTGTTTATTTATTATTATTGTTTTATTATTTGTATCTTTCGGTATATTTTAATTAAAAAAACTTGTAAGAAAGAGTTCCAATATTAGTGTAAAAAATTAGCTAATAAGCTAATAAAATTGTTAGCATCGTCTGATTAACGATGTTAAATTGCAGTGTAATTATAGTGTATATATTAAAAAAAATTAAAATACGATTACTTAATCAATATAAAAGTACTTAAATGCCATAGTTTAAGCATACTCTCTATAATATTGATTGCCCGGTTGTTAGTCCAGAATGTTTGTCTTAATTTATCCACGATATACTCTTATATTCAACACAGATTTAAAACAGAAACATAAATAAAATAATATTTATTTAGTTTAAATATTTCTGCTTACTCTACTTAATCCCCAAATTTAACTGAATCGATAATAACGCAACCGTACTGCGATAATTTATGCTTCTGCGTATTTTATGATCTTAATACTTCTGGCCAATACCGCGGAACAAAGCAAAGCTTCCCGTGCAAATAATTTCCAGGTCAGTTTGTGGATACCAATAATAAATTCTCCTTCGTAAACTCGATTCTCTTTTTTATATTTTTACTTTGTAAAAAACTTTCAGCGGGTATTATTTTTTTAAATTATCGTTATTTTTTTAATCCATTCTCTTTTTTACTTACTTTCATTACTACAATCTACAATGGCGACATACACCATAGCATAACGAAAACAGAATATCGTCAAATTTGAGCTAAAATGTATGGCAAACGTTATATTACAAACCTTGGATTATATTCATCATGTTTTGTATGATTGTAATATACTTATAAGCATAATATTCCAATTACCGATATTATAGTCAAACAACTACTATAGAAAAATACTTTTTCTCATTATTAAAGTTTTTCTTCTTACATGTCGAATGATGAAACCTGACTGATACTTAACGAGCTCGAGAAACTCGTAATTTTTATCTGTTAACAGAGGATACTGACATAGAACGTCAATACCCTTATAATAATACAAATCGACAAAATCTGAGGCAGTTTTTCTACTTACGGTTTCCCTACTCAATAATTCGATCGTTCTATTATTTTCTCACTCTTCTCGATCCATAGGCATGTAAAATATTACATTTTTTTATAAACTTTCTTTCTCTCCATTGCGCGTATTTCAATTTTCCAAAATGTATACCAGCCTACTTCGTACTGTTTTTATTTCTGTTGCAAACTCTGTCTAAAGTCGTTAATTATTTCATAAAATCTAACTTCCAAGCTTTATTTTCATTTTACATTATTTCTCATTCCATAGGGTCCAACTTCAACTCGGTTTTCGGTAGGTTTAATAAGTATTTCCATAGTATTCGGTGATTAAAGTATTGTGCAAACGTAATTATTACATTGGAAAACGATTTTCCTGCGTAGATAACAGTTTGGATTGGTCCCCGGTGGTTTCCATTTTTTAAAGAAATCCATGAAAAATCAACCGGGCAACATTGTTTAATCAAATTTATTTTAAAAAGTCAACAGAAAGTTTTCAGAATTATACAAATAAAGATTTTTTTATCCAAGCTAATCTTTGTTTTATTCTAAGTATCCGAAAAAATACTTTTTCGATTTTTGTTTCTAACAAAATGCTTCAAAGAATTTTATAATCAGTTCTTTTGTATAAAAGTTATTATCAACTTCTTTGTCAATAAAAAGCTTCTTTGTCTAAACTATGAATTCCTTAACATTCAAAGTAATCACCGTCATTTACCGTAGATTACCAAATTGACATTTTAAAAACTCGTATTTAGTTTTATTGCGTACTCCACGAATTTCCACATTTTATTATGGAATCTTAATTGCGTAAAATAAGGTCTTTAATTACTATTTTGATATCGTTCAATATTAAATAACCTAAATTATCAACTATATTTTTATAATAAATTGTAGAATACGATAATGTAATAATGATTTTAATATGAATAGTATTGTATCGATCCGATATTGTTTTTCTACTCGAATAGAAGTTTGTCATGAGCTTTTTTATTTCTACAAGGGACTCTACTATTGAGCCTAAATCAAAGTCAGATTGTTTTGGGTGATATTATATCATACGGAATTATGGGATTTCTGAATTCAAGATTGTATACGAAATTACGAAAACACATAGTCAAAAAATGTATTCATGGCGTCTTACGAATTATACTCTATTATTTATTGTTTGCATCATTATTACAATTCTTGTATTCATATATTTAGTCAGCTGTCGATCGCGTTTTTTAATTTTTCCAGCAAAAGATATAATTTATTCTCATCATAAATCGTGTTTTTTTCTTTCAATATGACCATTTGTTCAGTTAAAGTTCTTCAATAAATAACACGCATCGTTAATAAGCAGTAAATTGTTGTGTATTGTAATTCAGTGGTTAATTCTAAATTTTAGTTACTTAAGTTTAGTTTTCCATTAGCAGCTCTGCCTAGTGATTGCGGTATTTTTTACAGATAAAAAATTCTTCGTCTTCTAGAACTTCACTTGTAAACACGAAGCTCGATTAAATTTTATAAATAATATTATTTAATGCTGTGTTAGAAGATTTTTTTATATTTTATTGCCGTAACGATTCTGTAATTCATCATTGGACATATAAATGTACTCCCCAGTACGAGCTTCGGCTGGCTGCATCAGACAACTTGAAGGAAAATTACACAACAGTGGTGATTCACGTGAAAGACGTTAATGATAATCCACCAGTCTTCGAACGTCCCACCTACCGCACCCAGATCACCGAGGAAGATGATCGAAACCTTCCAAAACGAGTTCTTCAGGTCAATCAAATTGTGACACCTGCAAATTTATTATTTAAATTATCGTTCGCTTCCAGTTTATTTTATCAGCTGCAGTATTGTTTTTCGTTCTAGTATTCTGTCTATGTATATTTATTTTGTATGTAGGTGATTTTTAATTGTTTTGTATTGTAATTAGTACATGTCTTATTATTTTTTTTATGAAAGAAGGTAAATGTTTCGATGTAAAGTTAGTTAGTTATTCGAACGTTTATGACCTCGTGATTATGAATGCTGAAAAACAATATTCTTACATAATAAATACATTCAATCAGTTAAATAAACATGTGACGCTACTTTACATTACTGTACGAATAATATCTTACCAACTTTGGATGATCTCATGAATATATAATTTGCGTCAATATTTTCGTGTGCATATAATTCTGTATTATTTAATATTCGAGTTACGTCCATACTTGTGTTGACATTAACATAAATATAATACCATATACAATTATTTTATAATATGTAAACTATATAATTACATCAAATCAGATTACAAACTTAATTTCACTTTTAAAAAAACGTCCGGTATCGGGGGATTCGAGTATTTTTTATTGTGGCTTATTTATTTTCGGTTTATTAGAATAATAATAAAACAACACAATTGTACTACATCAGTATTGGAGTTCTAACGCATTAACAAGGGCCAATGTCGCCAACGAAAATTTACGACTTATAAATATTTCACTAAAAATATCATAGACCATTTTAAACAGTAGCTCTTCTGTAGATAAGATGTTGGGAATACCGCTCACAGAAACTATAATAGGATCGGTTCTGTCGCCGTAATAATAGTCATAACACAAGGCCGGTGTGGGGCGAAAGATAGCTTCCGATTTGTTTTGAAGCTTGGCCCCGCGGGGCAAAGGGCAACTTCTTTCTTCAGCGCTCGGGGCGCATGATTTGTATTCGCCGAAAGTTCTCGGGAATGATAAATGCGACTTGTTCTTGCCGTAGAGGAATCATAGGATATTTCGCTGGATGCTTCCGAAGCAGCTTTCGCCTCTTTCCGCCTGATGAATTGCCCGAAAATCCGCGCCGCTGTAATTTGTTTCGCCGTTTAGTTTTCGCGACAACGCCTTGCGAATTTTAATCGCCATCAAATGGATATAAATTCGGACGGCAATAAGCATTAATCAACATAAGCAAATTCTTGCCGCTAAATATTGGAGTGGACGCTATTCGTTTTATACTTAACATTAGATTTTGATTGATGAAATTGCTTTATTCGTTGATTATTAAAATAATTTACTTCATACTTTAGTATTACAAATTTATAATGATTGAAGTGGCAGAATTAATTTTGTTAAAGTTATTTGCCTGACTGCATTTTTCTCATTATTTGCACTGAGCACTAATTTTATTTATTTAACTGTGTGCACTTATCCTTTATGTATGAATATTATATTTTTAATATGTTCTTGTTTGTTACTGTTCTTTCGTTTTATGTTTGTTCTTCCCATTTCAGTTAAATTATCCTGTTGACCCTGCGTTTTCAATTTCCATATGGTATTTTGTTACAATTAATATTATCAAAATTGTTTATATTATTTTATTTATTCCCATGCATTTTTTTTTTATTTTGTATTGTCATACTCCCCGAGGACATCGACTTAAATAAACACGATCGAACCAGATTGAAACGGTTTCCATTCGGTTGCGCCGGGATATAGTGTTTGCTCACAGTTCTGAGGACTGTGTCGTGCAAACATCGTTCTATCAAATAACTGTATATTGAGCCGCTTGTCTTGTGTTGCGCTAGTACGAGCTAACACTTGTGGCGTCGGACAGCTTGAACGAGAACTCTACGAAGGTTATCATACACATCAACGATGTCAACGATCTTCCCCCGGTCTTTGAGCGGCCTGTCTACACAACTTTGGTGCAAGAAGAACTCCCTGGACCGCACCCTTATGGTCTCATGCAGGTCTCGAACCAAACTTACTACTCGTATTAAAAAAATGACTAATAATTCTTCGGTGACTGTTTCAAATTAATCGGTGTCGTTTATTTGTTTTCTCTTATAATTCGAACTCTACTTATCGGTATTAAAATTGCTTTAATTAACTATTATTTCATAAAGTATCGGAAGCTTCATTGGAACCAATAAATAATAATAAAATATACATCGTTCGCAAATAATCTTAAACTTGTGTACACTTAAAAACTTCATGTAGAATGTTATTTGTGACCGAAATATCGCATTAATTAATCTATAAAACACCCATCAACAAAGACATTTTGTGATAATATATTTAAGCAGAGTAATGATTGGCCGGACACCTTTTCACTATTATACTGACTCACATCGTAATTTCAAAATGCCAATATTGTTACTCTTACGTATGCATGACCTAAAGGTATCCAGCAAAATGCTAATGGTGACAAATCTATCGATATATCTTTCCCTTGTAGAGGGAAGCATTTAAGCAAAGTAAGCACGTGATTAGTCAGAGGAAAGGGGGGCACCATAGATTTTTTTTACATCCGAATTTATCATTTAAAATATTAAATTATTTGAATTCTAATTATTATCAAAACTCCTTCATATCCTTTTATTTTTTATTTAACTTTCCTCTATATTAATCCGATAAGTATTAATATATATATATATACCTACTGAAATGTTATGGCTGTAAGTATAAGCTTTTTTTATTTATATATTTTTTTCAATAGTCTTATTTATTTTTCTTTTTTGTAGTTCTTGTTATGAAAAACTGTTAATATTTATTGCTGCTATTTAGTACAATAACTGGAACAGATGACATGACTCATGACTGAAATAATACTCTACTTATGGCTGATATAGCTAATTTGAAGTGTAGTTTTCTGAGATAAAGATTTTTATGTACGTTTTACATTTACTAAATTAGATAAGAAGTATATGTTTATATTGTGTACAAATTAGTTTCATATTAAAAATAAAATATTTTTCTAAAGCATAATCTATAATCTGCTAAAAATCAAGAAACACACCTTTTACTTCTTATATGACCGAGAACTTAATAAAACGATATTTTCCAATTGTTTTGTTAAATACATTCTTTTTTTCTTTTAACCATATCCGCTCCTAAATGAAGCATATGGATCTTCAAAATTTGTAGATTGTTTTGACAGTTTTTTTACAAATAATAATTGTCAATTATTAGCTCAACCGTTTCGGGTTCGTGTCTTGGCTGCAATACAAATGAATAAACATTTGAAAAATTTTTGCAACCAGCCCGGGCTGTGAACCCGAAATCCTCGCTTTATAGGCATACGTGCTACCAACTAGCCTAACGAGGACGACTTTCAATCATACATTGGTTCATACATACGTTTGTCAATTCATTTCCCTATTAAGTATTATAATAAATTATTATAATATACAAATGCATGTGTTTTTGTTTAAATCAAAATCCTTGAAACTCTCCAATAAAGTATTTCAATGAGTCACCCAGTGTTTTAGTGCATGGCAATAACACTATACAATATAAATATATAAATTCCAAACCACTCGCTTTTAACAATTGCTATATTTGTATAACATATTTTGCCTGAAGCTATTTTTTTGGGATCTATGTTTAATACATGTAAGTAATATTCTTAAATTTGTCAGTAGTATAGGGCATGATTTTTTTTGTGAATTTTCTTAGAAATATTTTTATATATAAAAATCTCTCACGAGATTGTCCCAACTTGAAAAATATATTTTGCTACTGTTTAATGTGTCAATCAAAACATATGTTTCTCTTTTGAGAAGTCGGTAGAAAGAAAATAAGAAAAATGACATATTGGGAAAGCAATTTCCATAGAAAATGATCGTCAATTTAAAAAAAGAATTTCTTGAATGATTCCACATGTTTCCATTTACACCATTTTAATCTACTTATGGTAATAATACAGGTAACCGCTACTGATGGTGACAAAGATCGACCTCAGAACATTGTCTACTTCCTTACGGGTCAAGGTATCGATCCTGATAATCCTGCAAATAGTAAATTCGATATCAACAGAACCACTGGAGAAATATTTGTGCTCAAGGTAATTATATCTATAATCTATTCCACTTTTTTATCTTATTATTGCAATAAACATTTTACCTTCATTTTGAGGTTATTTAATTGTTTTGCCTATTTACAGCAATACTGAAACTTACATCATACAAAATCAGTTAATATGAAATAGTATTAATTATCAAAATACACTCTAATATAGATATATTGAGTTATGCTAGTTTTTTAATACCTTAATATTTGAAAGACTGTATTATATATTTATCAAGTAACCAATCATCAAAGTTGCCAATATATAAAATTAAAAATTTACTCTATAAATGTTGAACAACTATGCAAACTAATCAATCATCATTATTTATTCCAGCCCCTGGATCGAGATCAACCGAATGGGCGACCTCAGTGGCGATTCACTGTTTTTGCTCAAGATGAAGGTGGAGAAGGACTCGTAGGATATGCTGATGTTCAAGTTAATCTCAAGGATATCAACGATAATGCCCCTATATTCCCTCAAGGTGTTTACTTTGGAAATGTAACTGAAAATGGTACAGCCGGTATGGTTGTTATGACAATGACATCAGTAGACTATGACGATCCTTCAGAAGGAACAAATGCCAGGCTAGTTTACTCCATTGAGAAGAATGTTATTGAAGAAGAGACTGGTTCTCCAATCTTTGAAATAGAATCTGACACTGGAGTGATTAAAACAGCTGTGTGTTGCTTAGATAGGGAAAGAACGCCCGATTACTCAATACAAGTTGTAGCAATGGATGGCGGGGGGTTGAAAGGCACAGGCACGGCTTCTATAAGAGTCAAAGACATAAACGATATGCCACCCCAATTCACCAAAGATGAATGGTTTACTGAAGTAGACGAAACCGATGGAAGTAATTTACCAGAAATGCCAATTTTAACTGTCACTGTTCACGATGAAGATGAAACTAATAAATTCCAATATAAAGTAATTGAAAACAGCGGATATGGTGCTGATAAATTTACTATGGTTCGAAATAATGACGGTACAGGATCTCTCAAGATTGTCCAACCTTTGGATTATGAAGATCAACTTCAAAGCAATGGATTTAGATTCAGGATACAAGTCAATGACAAGGGAGAAGATAATGATAATGATAAATATCATGTTGCTTACTCTTGGGTTGTCGTTAAACTTAGGGATATAAATGATAACAAACCCCAGTTTGAAAGACCAAACATCGAAGTATCAGTCTATGAAAACGCTGAAGTTGGAAAGAGTTTAGAAACATTCAAAGCTACTGATCCTGATCAAGGCGGTAAGAGTAAAGTATCATATGCTATCGATCGGTCTTCAGATAGAAAGCGTCAATTTTCCATTAACCAAGAAGGAACCGTGAGTATACAACGATCGCTAGATAGAGAAGAAACGCCTCGGCATCAAGTAAAGATATTAGCTATTGATGACGGAGTGCCACCGAAGACTGCTACTGCTACGCTTACTGTGATTGTACAAGATATTAACGACAATGCGCCCACATTCCTCAAAGATTATAGGCCAGTTTTACCGGAACATGTTCCACCGAGAAAAGTTGTTGAAATTCTTGCGACAGACGATGATGACA
>JAPMAE010000339.1:831-15178 GCA_036584705.1 Rhyacophila sp. 25_7 | reverse complement strand
ATTTTTTTGCATAAATATCAATCACCTTCAATTTTATATATTACACTTCGCAGCTCTGCAGATTGTAGCATATTTCTACCAAAAAACGGGCCATATTAAATAAGCCGCAAAATTTTGCAATATCCGTGTTTTATGCGTATATTTGCAATTTTCAAAAGTCTCGCAAACGTCGCAAAATTTTCAACATGTACTTTTATATATTATAGATTCAAATGATGAAATATAATGGAAAATATTGAATATATACATATTCAGACGAAAAAAAATATTTCTAATAGAAATATATTATATATACAATATATATACTTAATCATTAATTTGTGTGTTTTTATTTGATAAATTTCATTATTTTTTTCTTTTAACCATCTACGCTCTGAAATAAAGCATATGGATCTCCACTATGTGGATATTGTTTTAATAGTTTTTTTAAGACTAATAATTGTCAATTTTTAGCTCAACCGAGTTTGTATCTTGGCTTCAATACAAATGAATAAAAATTTGTAAAATGATGCAACTAGTACGGGCCTTGAACCCGTGACCCCCGCTTGCTAGGCGTGCGCACTATCTACTAACATAACAAGGGTAACAATTTTTTATTGAACATATTAATTATTTTTATACTATGTATTCATATTTTAATTAAATATACTTTGTTTTTACGAATTAAAAGAGTTTTCGTGATATTCTTTGTGTATTTTTTATAAATATAATATTTACCTGTATTTAACTTTCACTTTTTAAAATCTATTATTCTATGTTCAAATTTTAAATAAATTAAAATATAAATACAACATATGGGTTTCTTATATGATACCTTATCGACCCTGCATATGTAAAAAGGCTTAACTCTCAGTTTTTTGAAAGGTGATTTTATTTTAAAATGACAATGTACACAACTAAATACACGTTCATTCAAAAGAAATTAAGCCAAAAAAATCCAAATTATTATCAAAATTCAGCTCTAGATTTTGAAAATCAATTTTAATGATTTTTCTTTAACAACTTTTTAAATTATCAGATTAGGAAAATAAAACACTAATTTATTGGTCCAATTAATTTATCCACTTCAATTTTGTATTAATGTGACTTTGACTAAAAATCATTAACACATGTTTTGTGCCTCTTGTAAAATTTGTTCAGTGAGAGTTAATCCCTTTTGTCTAAACACGGTTGATATGTGAGCTGCCTAACGAAAAAAAACTGGATGAAAAATATGGTTAGGTAAAAAATATAAATATATATGAGTATCGTACGATATCATTCACCTTTTGGTCGATAATAATAATAATAATATACATAATTTAATTTGTAGGTAATTGAAGTGTTCGTATCAACATGAATAACTGCCACTTGAGTTGTTATGTTATATTTCCATAATATACTGTAACGTAGGCGCAAATATTAATATATCTTACCTTAGAAGCCTAACTATTTTACTATTGTTTGATTAATTATTACTTATACCAGTATATACTCGTAGTTCGTTGAAAATGAATGATGTAATATTGGTTTCAATTTGAAAGTGTCTATTTGAGTTACTTATAGTACCTTGTATGATATTAATAAACATATGTTATTAGTTAAAGGAATTGGTTTCTATATGGTTTTAATATTTACTTTTAATCGCTCTAGAATATAACAATGTTCACACGACAAATATTTTTTATTAATAAATCTATTTTTATCATCAAAAGAGCACAAGAAAGTTGAAGAGATGCTTGAGTAATAATAAATGATCTAAAAATAGTGTGCAATCGCCTGTCGAAGAGACGCTGGCGGAAATAACGACACCACTCGATCGACATTTTCCATGCGAAGACGTCTTCGACTTCGCGAGGCTGCATGCTCGAGAATTGAAATGAAGAGGCAAGCTCAAAGTAACAATTGCATTCTACCGTAATGTCGACACTAAAGTGATATCTAAATAATGCATCATTATTACGGAAGATGCACTGACATTGCGTTTAAGAAATAATGGAATAAGAAAACAAAATGTCGTCTTTAATACGAGTAGTATAGATCATTTTTTTTATACTTATAATTTAGAGAATTATAATCGTATTAATGATTCTCCAATGTTTTCTGATTTTTTTATAACTCTCACTTCTTCCTAGTAATTTCTTCTTATGCATTGGAGTATATTATTTTTTTGTTGGTATTAAACATATATTAATTGGTATACGAATATATGTGAGAAGAATTATTTAAAAAAAAAACGTTAATATTGAAATAATATAAATATGAGTATATATCTTATTTTTTAAATCTATTAACTTTGCCTAAGCTTAGATCAAAGTATTTACACTATTTTTATGATAAAATACATGGATTCATGTATTTGAAGTCAGTGGTTTATTGTTTGCAAAATTATATTTTTAAATATTAATCTTGAAATAAAAAACCACAAAAAAGTTTAAAATATGATTATAGTTATTTATTATATTAACTTTTTCTACACCAAACCTATGCAACAATCCACTAAGCCGTGACTGTTTAACCAAAAACAGAACAATATAATAATATTTCAAAGATGTTGATTGTGTCTTTGACATAACCTTATTTTTAATAATTATATAATAGTCATACTGTAAACTCATACTCATACATACTCTATTTAAATTTGTCTAGCAAACTATGCTTTAAGTTGTGCGAGTGAACTCTTTCTGGCATTTAATTGGTCAATTATATTATATTACTAGTAGGCTCTGTAGGGTGAACACCATTATTAGGTTTGATTAAATCCAATTTCTCAAAAAGGTGTCTGAAGGTACTCTCGTAAAAATTCGGCATCTGTAATATTTCCGAAAGAAATGGGCAGAGAACATCATGAGAATTAGATAGAATAGTTTAAATGGCTCCAGAGAGAAAGAGAGAGAACTAAAAACAAAAAAATCTTCAATAATCTTACTCAATCGTGAGTATTAATGAATTGTAGCGGCATAATTATTTAATTAGGTTTTTACACAAACAACAAAATGATATAACGTTAGATAACGTATAACAAACCCACTTTGCAACGTTTTTAACGTCGAGTTTTAATATTTTAAATATTACTTATTAAGTTATGTTAAGTAATCCTAACATTTTTTTTCACAAAGTTTCGATAATATAAGTCCTACAGAATGGTTTTTAAGCTTGATATAATTTTATATTTAATGTGAAACATCCTTCTGAGGGAATTATTCATGGCATCGTAAAATAAATTTAAGCAAAATCTCCGTCTAGCCACAGTCGGACATTTTAATTATAGTTGTAATCACAGAAATGTAATTACGTGCTCAGCAAAATCTTTATAAGGCAATGTTCCCCATTTTAAACAGCAAAATAGAGTTACAAGCAGAGCATTAAAAATAACTAAAAGAGTTAGAACTTGGGATCAAACAACGATTATAAAATAAGTCGCAAACTGTTGTCGTAAATGTAATACTCAGAATTCTGGAAATATTATTCATGATCAATTAATTTAATTATATATGCCTATTTAAAAAATCTATGAGTATTACCCACTGTAGATCGGCAACTGTATGATGGCTTCTACTGTCAATCTTTGGTAAAATCTATTATATCGAAATATTATTACAATTTTTTATACGTTTATAATTATAATTATAAATACATCTACTTATAATTATTTTAGAATTAAAAATGTAGAAATATCCGTAAATTCATGTATTTGTGTTGTGTAAAAAGATCACATCTGCCATTTATTTAAATTCCCTGTTATTATTCTATATGTTTTTTTTGCAATTATAACAAACTTTAATACCATTTGAATGTGAAACGATTATTTTACTCTCACATGGTTAGATATATTGTGACATAATTTGTATACTGATTACAGAAATAAACATTGGTATATTGCAGTTGCTCTTTGATTTTTGAGAAATATTTAAAAAATCGTCAAAACTTCAAACGCTGTTTTCTCAAAATGGCGGAAACACAGATACGATTGTTTTGGATTGCATGAGCAATATAAAAAACGGATGCTGAATTTTTAAAAAAATATATTTCTGAAAAAATCTATAAAAACTGTTTTACTCTATAATATTTCAACCAATGTATGGTATGGTGATTATTGTATGAAATCCGTGGGTCATGAGTTTATTACCATAGTTAGTCACTTTTTTGCTTCATATCCGTTCCGAAATAAAGCATATAAGAACTACACACTGTCTAGATTTTCTTCACGGTTGTTTTCTAGTTATCATTTATTATTGTTATCTCAATCAGTTCAGATTTATGTTCTGGCTACAAATACAAATAAAAAAAACATTTAATATATTTTTGCAAACAGTTACAGGATTCGATACGTGACCCTCGCTTGCTAAACGAACGAGTTATTCACTAATTTAACGGAAGCCACAAAAATGTAATAGAAAAATATTAGAATTGTGATTAAAATGATGTTTCATATCGTATATACTCGTACATTGATTTATATTAATCATCGCGTATTTAGTTTCTCTGAAATAAAATATAAATTTTAAGCCATATTAAACTAATATAAAAAATAATAATATGATTTGAAAAAATAATAATGTAATAATATATTTTGAAAAAATAATAATATAATTTTAAATATTTCTTAAAAATGTGTTCCAAATAAATCACCAATTGTGTTAGTTTTAACTGATTTACGAGTATGTAGTGTGTTTTGTTTTTGAAAACCAACTTAAAATTTAGGTAAATGGCATAACAATACGATTATATCTCTATTAAAAACTGTCTCCTTCTTCAAAAATATTTATTCATTTATATTGTAGCCAGAACACAAACCCGAAATAGTTGAGCTAATAATTGATAATTATTACTCATAAAAAAATCTGTCAAAGGTCCATATGCTTTGTTTTAAAGCAGACATGGTTAAAAGAAGATGAAAGACTTTTACATTTGATACAAAAACTAAATGAAAAAATAGTTTTTTCGCTTATTTGAATTTTAATTTTAACATAAATATAGTATTATTGTATATAACAGTATGGATAAACTCTTTTTAATTAATGAATCTTACAGTTATAATTATATTACCGATGTTTTCTAGACTAATTCAAATCTCGCTGTTGGATTATGAACTCTTAATATAATATATTTGTTTTAGTATCTCAAAAGAAAAGTTTGAGTTCTCTCAATTATTACTTATTTAGCATACTACTTAATTATCATACATTTAAAGAGTTTTTTTACTCATTAAAAACATTTTTAAAATCAAATACACCATACTCGTATATTAGACAATTAGTGAAATAATTCAAAATGGTTGCACTGAACTCCAAATTATTCACATATACGAGTACATAAAACTCTTCATTACGGATAGAGAGATGTATAGCCTGGACCATTTTGTCCTATCTCAATTGCGAAGCTCTTAATCCAAGGTGGTAAGGCTATTGTGACCCCGCAAACTTAGTATTGAAGAGCGAGGAAGCGAGAATTTTCGCTTCAGATATTGTTTTAATACGGCACGGTTCTGGACTGCTTTCCCCAATCACGCCTAAGTGGACATACTCTACAAATTGTTCGGACATAAATAAATATTATTCGAACGCAAGAAGACGTTTCATATATTTTTTCGTCTAGAAGTTTTAGTATAAGAAGACTGACTATTTTTATAACATTCCTTATAAGAAAATCACAAAACTTGAATTGTTCGTGAATTTCTAAATTAATGTAATATGCTTCTATAACCCATTCTGGTCTGTAAGACAATCACTTTTTTGTTTCTAATTTTCTCACTTCAATTGTTTATACTCAACATTTCTATTTATATCTTGACCAGCCTAGAGAGTGTGTCTAGTAAATATATTTGAAATAGGTTTTTTTTTAAATTCTAGATTCATTGCCCTTAATAATGTAATCTGGGTATGTAAATCACCTTCTAGACCGGTGATAATGAATCTTTTTGAGAATTTAATCAAATTTTGTACATTATTTTTTTAATACTAGCCCATGGGTCACTAAGTCAATGGAGGCATTAGAAAGGAGAAGGGCGTATCAAAAACACTGTCACGAGTCATATACAGGTAAATAATATAAAATCATTTATTAAAAGTACATTTGGTTATTTATACTTAATTTTTTTAATATTTTCAGTTTTCTGTTATCTTTCTTATATAAAAAATAAATTTATAAAAATTAACACGTAGGTCATTTTAAAAGACTTCATGGGTCAGTGTCTGACCCGCAAGTTATAATATCGTCAGCATTGTTTCCTAAATTTTTTGCAGAGCTCAGCATTAATACAGATATGAAAATCTTGGCTTTCTTTAATTGAACCAACTATATTTTGGGGTGTCTTTCAATTTGTGAATATAATTGATTTATACATTGCTGATTTATCAGTCTTTTGTAGAAAATTATTCTTAATAACAAAGATAATAATAACAAATTAATAACAAGAAAGATTTATAACAGTTTTGAAAAATATATTTTAAATCAATCAAGATCAGGGGTTTATTTTTAGAAATATCTATGTATAAAGTATGTTTATGTTAAAATTATAAATTAATTTTAAGATAATGACACGTCATTAAAAATTGATAGTACTTATAATAAATCTATGATTACAGTTAATACGATTCGATTTACCATATTCAATATTTTTTAATAGACAAAACCGATCTGATTTTCAAGATAGATTCGTAGAAAAGAAATATAAACTGTGCTATTATTTATATTATAGTATCCATGTAACACATTTTTTTATACATGTAAAATAAATGATAACAAAATAATCTTCATACCCTGAAGTTGCATGCTGATCGACTTCTGGCCAAGAAAGTCGTCTCCGACAAAAAGCAAGAGGTGGTCTATGCGGAGGAGCAGGATGGTGAGGTGACGGAGACGCTGGTCCAACGGCATTCGGCTGATCTCTTCGAGGCTGTCTAAGTGACCCTCCTCGGGCACCGCTTCCTCTAGGTAGTGGTGATGGAGCGAGGCATTCGAGGGTGCGACGACGCCCAGCCAAAGCGCTTGTTCCGGGTGCCGGTACTACCTTGGGAAAGCCTGTAAAAAAGAATACATTATGATAAGCAATAGTAATGAAAATAATTAAATAACAGTCGAAATAAACGAAAATACTATAACTATAGCAACATTGTTTTAATAAAAACAATTCCACGAAACCCATAGTTGTAAAATTTTACTGGTTTAAGTCACTAAGCAAAGCTTTACATTTTCTTCTAATAACCATTTTTTTATCAGTTCTCATTTACTTGACAACGGCATATTTCCTTATTTGTTTTATTACTTTTAATATTTTTTATTTTCTTTCAATCCTTCGTAGAAAGTCGTCGAATAATAGCGTGATTTGTAAACTTATTTTCAAAAAACATATTTAACTCATTAAAACTGGCTTTCTCTATTACAACATTTATAACTAATTATATCTTATCAAATGATTAGTTTTAAGTATCATAGCAAGAAAAACTAATTTCAATTATTTATATTATATTGTTATAAACTGTTTTCATTTGAATATTATTAGTTTTCATCAAAAATTGTTACCCGACAAAGCCGCGCAGGAAAAAGCCGCGAATTCAAAATGAAAACAAGTAAAAAGTATATTTATTTATTATTATTTAAATTTAAAAAAACATAAAAATAAAAAAAAGAACATGAATGAAGGAATTTTTTTTTCAAAGTATATAAATTAAGTACAAAAAAATAATTTAATTAAGTATATAAATTTGAAGTATAGTTTATTGCTTTATAAATATTTATAAAGCAGAAAAAAAACAAAAACATTAAAATTAAAATTAATAAGTTTATGAAAACAAGCAAATAAATAAAGAAAATTTAAAAAAATACAAAAAATAAAATAAAAAAATGACAGCTTCAAAATGTTACAATTGTTGTCAAATATGTAATAGTTTAAATGCACTATTTTTTCCAAAAATCTAATTAAATGCTTAAAATAAAAGAAAATATAGACACATTTTATTTAATTTTATTATTTTGATTCGCGGGGCAATGTCGACAGGTCTTTATCGTCGCGGCATTGTCTGAATTATTTTGCGCGGCTTTGTCGGAGTGCCATCATAACTATATGATATTTTTATCACAAATTTACTTATTTTTTGTATGTTAAAATTATGTATAATTTAATCATATTATGCAATCCTATTCCTCTATTTATGTGATATAAATATTTTAAATACATATATAATACTTACATTTTAGATTTAAAAAAATGATTTATCATGATTTTCATGTTTATTTACACCATAAATTATGTATATTTAGTTCAGTGGCTTATGTTGTTTGAAATCAGACGCGGTTTCCCTATTCAATAGTATAATATTTGATATATGCTCAAATAATATTGATAAATGAGCGACGGACGGAATGAGAGAAAGAGGTTCAAACTGAATGTCTAGATGGTGTTACACGGAGGGGAGAGGGTAATAAAACGTAAGAAAAAAACGTTATGTGGTTTATGGACGAGCATAAGCTAATATAATTTAGGTGTTCCGTATGGTCATTAAATTGACTCAACCACGTATATTTGCTGAATCACAAGTAACAGAGACTCATGAAGGCGAGGTTTAATAATCTCTCGCTTTCTTATTTTTGTTTATTATAAAGATGTATACTAAATCTTTTCTACACATTACTTTCTGGAATATATTTAACATGCGAAAAGAGAATGCATAGTAATAAAATCAATTTTAAGCTGTCCAAGAATATGGACGCCCATATGCATCCGCTCAAAATTCACTTTGAAGAAGTATTGACGTATATGTACGTCAAGTTCCAAGCAATAAAATAGTCGTGTATATTATTTACGCATCAAATAAACATTACACAACTACAGTATTTTTTTCCAAATTTCATATAAGTACGCTCCAAGATGGAGCATATGGGATCTAGCATGAAGATTTTCCTTACATTATTTTTTACGAGTAATAGCTGTTAATTATCAACTCAACCGTTTTGAGTTCGTGTCCTGGTTTATTTTTACCTATTTACATACAAATAAATAATTATTTGTAACATTTTGCGACTAGCATAGACCTCAAACCCATAACCCTCGAAGCCGAGGCTCGTGAGTCAGATGCCTATCTACTCACTCAAGAGAGCAACTACAGTATTGCACAAATTTAAAGCTACATCAATAAAAAAACTTTCACTCAATTATGAAACCGTAATGAAAACTTACTCTTGGAGAGATTAAAACACCTAAGTTGGCAAATTATTCTACTGATCAACTAAAAACAGGTGTGGGTTGACTAGGCAAATAATTAAGAAAATGTATAAAGTATTAATATTTTCTATTAATGTAGAAAGTTTATATGTAATAATTATTATGCTGGATAATTTGAGAAAGAAGTGTTGGATTTCAAACAATAAATAAGTCGAAATTCAATTCGTTCTTCTAATTGAAATAAGACTCACGAGATGAGTTAATATGCGCCTTATTAATTTCTCAACTTGTTCGTCATGATAATAATTCTATGCAGAGTGTCGCATTTAACATTTTCTTTTCGCGGATTTCTCAGAATACATTTTACTTATTTTAAATTTTCATGTGAAGCAAGTTGCTAACTGTAATTTCATATAAACTTTTCCATTCAAATTAGTATTAAATAATCGTGGATATTTTTCACAGTCTAATGATCATTGTAATATGTAATATACTAAGAAAAAATATATATTTTGTTTACTTTTACCTGCAATGTTAATTATTTGTTGCTAATATTTCATTTTGTACTTTTACTATTTTTATATTCTAATTTTATGAACGCATTAAACTTATAATGTATAACGTCTATAGTATTTAAAAAAAAGAGATCGAAAAAGATCAAATAAATAAATAAATTATTATGTAACTATAAAATTTTTGTCATTAATTAACACTGAAAAAAATTTTGTTTATAACAACAAGATTTTTGTTAAATATATAAACATTTTAGTAAATGACAAATGGAGATATTCGAATAATTTATAGAAATTTTGTTATACGCCAAGACGGCGGGCTTGTATCCTGTAGCTGGCAAAAAATGGACAGTTTTTTTTTATATCTACCCTGTTTAATCAAAAGGACTTAACTCTCAGCTTTTAGTGAAAAATGGTTTTATTTGATAATCACAATGTACACAACTAAATGCACGTTCTGTCAAAAGGACTTAAACCGAAAATGTTGAATTATTATCGAGAGTCAATTTTAGATTTTGAAAAAGAACGACCTACTAAATTTGTGTAGCATTCAATTTTAATGATTTTCCTTAAATCACTTTTTTAATTATCAGATCAGGAAAATAAAACACCAAGTTATTGGTCATCATGTACTTTAAGTTTGTGTTATCATGACTTTGACTAAAAATCTTTAAAAAACGTTTTTCGTGCCTCCTGCATTTTTTTTCTCTGAGGGTGTATCTTTATTGCCTAAACACGGTCGACATACTAGTACATGTGGAAAATTTCATTAAGTATGTGTTAATGTGGCTTTGATTAAAAATCATTAATAAATCTTTTGTGACGTCTGTAAAATTTGTTCTTTGATGGTTAATCTCTTTTGCCTAAATACGGTCGATATGCATTTGAAACCAGATCATAGAGCAAATTGATAATTATAAGTTCACATTGTGGAGATGTATATGCATCGCTTTGGACTGGATATGGTTAAAAGAAGAAAATATCTGATTGATTGAGTATGCAAAATACCTTATAGAGTAAATGTTGAATATATAGTTTTTAATGAATAGGAAACTTGAAACTTCACGGAGAAACCAGAAGAGATTATGCAGGCATTCGTTGTTGGGTCTTAACTCTCAAAAAAGTATTTTAATAAACTTCAGTAGGCACTCGACCATCTGAAAGACATGAGCGGATACTTTCACGAGAGATTCAATATTGCAAATAATTGAGGGAAGGGAGAGATAGAGATAGAAAAAATTTCTATTTAATAATTATCGTTCTGCTGTTGGCCACAGACAAAATAAATCGTAGTGTCATTAATAGTAATGATAGACTATTTTATTCTCCATTCATTGTATTAAATTTGTTATTTATCCCAGCGTTAAACTTTTATGATAAAATAATCATTATATGTATTACGTTATATCCGTTGTTTCATGTGTGCCATTAGGTTTCACTTGCTGTCAATAAAAGATTGTGCTCTGTATATTGCCGTTAATGTTTCAGCAAAGTATTCAAAAACTCGTATGAATGAAATAATGAGATACTAAAAAACTAATGACCGATATTACATGCTGTTTATCGCAGTCGACATATTATCATAAATATGACGAAAATAGAGATGCTATAAGCCTTCCGAGGAGATTTTATCATTAATTATGCCATGAAATAAAAAAACAATTAGAAATATCAATGATATAAAAATCTTCAAACGATAATTGAACAAAGACCTTTACATAACGAATATTTAAAATATACAACAAAATTAAGTTTAATTTAAGTTCAAGTTAAAAAAAAATTCAGAATACGAGTATTTCATGAGAATATTGAGACATTTCCGATTGCAACGCACGTACGTCACGGATACACGAGGTGGCTATGGCGTTTATGATCTCGAGTGGATATTATTTTATAAAACGTAAGTTTTCATCTAAACCAAAATTATATTGTAGACATACTCATAGATCCAGCTCAAATAAATTGAATTCTGTTAGCCTGATCGGTCTTTTCTCCACCAATTGGATAAGAAATATCATTTTTTTTGTGTCACATACGAGTAGCTTGTAATAAAAAAATATAATAATAACTTAGAAGCATTTTTGAAGCTACTGTTATAATTTTGGGTCTCTTCATATATATTATGACTTTTATAAAGAAATATGAATCAAAAGTGACGATAAATTCTCTACCTCATAACGAAAATGATCGCTATATTTCAATGAATGTATTTATCGATGATTTGTTTACATTTTACCGAATCATTGCAATTTCTGAGAGTTACTTCGGGTATTTCTGGGACTACCTTCGTATATGCAACTATACGAGAACTTATATGCATTTTTCCATTGATATTTTAGTCAGAGTATGACTTATAAATGCTTTAGAGGATATTTATTAAAATTAGATAAAAGATAAGATTAGAAAAAAAAAATTGAATTGATAAAAATATTATTGAATATGATAATTTTTCTACATAATTGAATAGGAACGTATTTTTTTAAATCAAATTTTCCCACCATTTATTGTAGATTAAATAATTCACTTAGAAAAACAATCAAAAACATTTTTTTCTCGTGATCTATTTATTAATAATCGATTGTTTTTTGCATCTATTTTTAATTATTTTTCTGCGGAATTCACTTTCCACCAAATTTTAAGAAGAAAAACAGATGCTTTTATTAATAAATTATTCAAAAGTTGACAAATTTGCTAAAGTCTATTAATTTATTTTGTATATAATTTTTTTGTAAAGAATTCTAGATAATTAAAAAATAAACTATTTAGATTATGCACTGCTATTATTTGAATATGAGTGTACGTAACTACGTACAATATAGAAATCAAATATTACAATAACTGGTCATAAATCTACAATACGAGTTACATCGCATACTACACGTAGGTAACGAACAATATTTGTATATAATTAATTATGTTTGGTGTTATCTATTTATTTGATAAATTGTAAGTATAATTCAAATAGTGAAACTTTATCAACTATTTATATATATATATATAAATATAACAAATCTTTTTTTTATGCATTCATAATTTTCACTTATAATTATAAAATTGTGAAAATGATTATCAGCAAATGTTCAAATTTTATTTTTTAAATGAATAATTCTAGATAACCAAATAAAAATCTGTATTTCTGTTATTATTTATTATGCAATAGTAAAATATAACAGAGAGCTATCTTCATCATGATTTACAAAAACACACAGTTATTTTTAGTGATATTTTTTCGATTTCATAAATCCAAACAGATATTACAAAAATACTATCAATAATTTTAATATAAGTGAAAATAATTTAATCATCCAAAAAAATACTTAAGTTTTTTTAAATATAACAATGATTTCTGTTATTTATTTGAAAAGTTAATACGTCCATTATTTCTGTTCAATTTAATAAAAACGCTATGGTGAAATGTTCATAAAAACTTCTTCCTGTATGAATGTACATATCTATATCCGGCAAGCACCCTTTTCCTGTTTGCATGATATCTTCTAGGTGTAAGCTCTATTTGAAAATAAATTCATTAAGTGAAAATAATGCTATGAAAATTACGATAGCCAAATGAATTTAGTAACCTTTTACGTCACACAATATAAAAATATATTATGTATAAAAAAATATTTATGATGAGAGAATAAAAATATTCATTTTCGACAATGCTTTTGATCACACGAATTTTATCGTTAATGATGTTTTAAAAACTAATTAGGTATTTCTACGATTTCATATCAATGATTATCAGCTAGTTATTATGATTCATTAGTGGCTAACAGCTGCACAAATACAGGTTACAATAAGAAACAAAGACCAAATAAAGTATGCTATAAATGCGCTTTATTTTCCAGGCCAACGTTGTTTTTTAATGGATTTTTAAATGAAATACAATTTTATAATTTATATTTTATTCATTGATTTTATGGTCTTTACTATGTATGGAATATGAGGTCAGTCAAGTGACCGCCTATGGGCGTGGCGCAAACGCGAGCTCTTTCAAACGTATTTTTAATAACATTCTTGCAGACTTCTAGTATTATTTCAGCTATTTCGTTTCGAATGTTGTCCTTAAGCATTGAAATTATTATTTATTTATTGTTGTAAACTTTTTTCAATTGTTTTCATAGGAAATAGTTGGGATGTAAAATCAGTAGATCATGGGAACCAGTTGATATCACCATTTTTTTGACATTATTCGGCGGTAAAAATTCTCACAAAATTTGCATCGTGGCACGAGCTGTGCTATTTCCAATTGATCCAATTGAGCAAAAGAAAGTTTACCTACCAAAAATGGTCTATAGCACCATACAATTACTCTTTGAAGGAAAAATGATGGTTGGTGTATCAAATTATGATTTTCAATGACCCAATAGTGTCAATTCTGTTTAACAAAGCTAGCTAAATTAATATTTGCTCCGTCGCTCATGATAACTTTTTTCCAAAAATACTGGTCATCTATACTGACTTGTAAAAACCGAACACTTCAATCTCACCACCGTTTATAGTCATTTTTTTGTATCTCTTATATCAAATGAATCTTAAACCATATAATTTAATTATCGATGAGAGGTGTATGGATGTTCACCAATACACTGTCTTACTGCATCAATATTTTTTGGCGTATGTTGGCTCAGTTATTTTCTAGACTTTGCTTTATCTTCCAAAATATGTAAATTTTCAAAATTATTCATTAGAC
>JAPMAE010000338.1:3513-21180 GCA_036584705.1 Rhyacophila sp. 25_7 | reverse complement strand
CTATTTAATTTTAGTAAGGACTCAGTTTAAAGAAGAAAAAACGTTATATAAGTTATATCCGATGTGGGTTTTTAATTTGATTTTTTATATTTACTAAATCCATCTTTATAAAATATAGTATTTAACTTAAGTAAGTACAAGCAATATATTTTAATATTCTCAATAAATTTATTTAACATTTAGTTAACAGCTCGAGTGATTTGACTTAAATATTTAATAAAAAGAAATATTTTTTAATTTTTTTTACGTAAGCAATAAAATATTTTTTCCAGAAGAGTTTTCTTATTTGAGGCATATTATTCACGTGAAAATAAGATTAAGGTGCCTGATATTATAACTTTTGTTAGGGCATTTTCTATTTATCCGAGGGACCTCGAATCTACTAAGCTTACTCACTTGACAAACCCACGTTCAAGTTGAGAGGATTACAACGATTTTCGTCCATATGGAAAAATACGATATTGCCTTTAGAAAACGAAAAGGTATAAAGTTAGATTTTTTAAAACTAAAATATATCTAAACGCATTTTTGTAATATTTTAAGTAATTTTATTTAGTTCTATACGTTAATATGACACTAAAGTCTCATTGCAGAATTAAATTTTTCTACGATGTAATATTTATAAATTACATATTGCTCAAGAAATATAATTGACTATGCATCCTACTTGTCATGTTTTTACACCACTATTTGCATTTATTGTATGAATATTATGCATATCAACTGTTAGGGAAAATAATAAATACTACAAACTTTATTTATATATATACTTTGATGATTTTTTGGATAGTAATAATACATTATCCTTTAAAGTTTACTGCAATAATAGCGTATATGACTATCGAATGCATAAAAAGTTTAATCTATTTTCGCGTATTTCAAAGTATAATTTTGTTATATTGTGAAACAATAATGCATTTAAAAAAACTGTAGATAATTTAAAAATACTCTTTGGTATTTGTATTAGATATACGCTGAAAACTGCCGCTGTAAGTATAGTATTATTTATAACGCACATATCATGTCGCTTTATTTTTTTTTTAATATTTTTTAAGGGATTTTCGTACATATTTTTTAAAAAATGTTTAATTAAATTTTAAAAATTCTGTTGAAATTATCTCATTTCATTATTTTTTTCTTTTAACCATATCTACTTCGAAACGAAGCATATGGATCTCCACAATGTGAAAATTGATTTAACTGAGATGAGAGAACTTTGAAAATTGAATAAACACAATATTATACGTTAATATAACGCAAACTACTCGAAGACTAAAAAAAGCTTGAAATGTACGAGTATGCTGATTTAAATTATACAAGTATTTTATTGATTCGTATATAATATACTATAACGATAACTCTCAAATTCGAACCAATTAAAAAAAAAAAAAATTCATTGCAGCTTTTTCCATTTCTTCTTTTTCTTTAAACCACATCCGCTATAAAACAAAGCATATGAAGCTCCACAATGTAAACAATATTTGTCAGTTTTTAATTAGTAATAATTGTCAGTTATTAGCTCAAACGTTCCGAGTTCGTGTCTGACTACAAAGCAAGTGAATAAATATTTGAAAAAAATTGCAACCACCACCTTAAACCTTCATATAAATACTTAGAAGGTACATTGTTACTTAAATGTAACTTTGTCATTCTGTCCATCTATCTATTGATATATTCAAGGTCTACCAGCGTTTCATCAGAACTTTTATATATGCCTAGCCGAAAGCCATCATTTTATTTCGGGTGGATGTATATTTGTATAAAGCTAAACCATTCAAAAAGGTTAAAGGTTTTTTTAGCACTACGTATATGCTATTTCAGAGATTACAGGAATTCCCTTTGGTTAGAGCTGAATGTCAAATTTATTTATTTATTACAAAGAAAAACAATTTTTCCTTTTTTTGTTTGAATATTTTGATTATAAACTTTATGTATATAACTATTATTTGTTTTTATGATTTTTTTAAATGCATTATTCCATGTCCGCACCGAGTTGGAGCATATGGGATCTTTGCAGTGTTAACATTTTTTAAATATTTTTTTTACCGGTAATAATTGTTAATTATTAACCCAATTATATTGGGTTCATGTCCTGGCTACAAATACAAATTTTCGAAAAATATTCCCAACCACCTACAAAATTTAACTCCGTGAACTCGCTTGCTAAGCAGACGCGCTATTTATTTCAATTGCCATCGTTGGCTCAGTGGAAAAGTTTTCTGTCTGTACTATTGAAGACTTATTGATTCGAACCTAGAACTGGTCACAAATAATATTGATTATTTGTTTGTTTATATTTATTTGTAGCCAGGACAACAATTGAAAATATTTAACTTATAAATTACAAGTATAAGTCAACAAAAAACAGTTATTAAGAAAACACTTCTACTATTTATTACTATTATTTAGAATACATATCGATCCTGTTCAGGTAAAAGGACGTAACCCACACTTTTTTGTAAAGTGCTTTTATTTGAAAATCACAATGTAAACTAAATACAAGTTCCGTTTATAGAAATTAAGCCAAAAATGCAGAATTATTGTCAATATTCAGCTTTAGATTTTGAAAAATGAACATTCTACTAAGTTTGTATTAAAAGGGAAATAGCATTAAACGTCAATTTTAATAATTTTTCTTTAATAACTTTCTAAATTATCATATGAGAAAAATAAAGCACCAATTTATTGGTTATCATGAACTTCAAGATTGTGCTAATGTGAAGTTAAATCACATCTTTTGTACCTCCCGTAAAAAAATTCTTGGGAGTTACCACTTTTTAACTAAACACGGTTGATATGCCACATATAGAATATATCTAGAAAAAAAATAATGTGACATTTATATACTTTTAAAATACATATTAATTTTTACTTTCTCATAGTCAAAATTTGTTTTTTTATTTATATACTTTTTAGAAATAAATAAAAAAATCTATCTTGTTCCAATATTACGCATTTTTTCGGTAAATAAAACTAAATACTACTAGTGAGTTTAACAAAATATGTTTAAAAAAATATATTTATGTAAAAAAAAAATATTAATCTTCTTACAGAAAAATTAAAGGTAGTATCAAAAATATTAGAATACTTATACTCGTAACATAACACCCACACACAAATAGACAGTCAGCCAAAATATGTGGGTTACTAAGCTTAAGGCTACTATATCTGCCACTGACAGGAAACTCCTTGTTCATTTTTGAACAGTACAAACTCCGGTAAACAAGAGATGCTCGCATGACTGCGAAGTCCTTAGCATTCTCCTTGTCATAATTTAATCAGCGTTATGCTATTGATGGTAGGCATTCCGTATTTTCTCTTTATTTACACGTGACATATTATGATAACAAAGTAGTATTATCTTTTAAATAAGTTTTTGCAGTACGCGTCAAATTAAATTTTAACAAAAGTTTAATGAAAACTGAAAGCTGCAAAAGAACCCGTTTATGTACCAACAGGTATTTTGAATATGGGTATTTAATATGTCAATATTGAACATTTTATACTGTTGATCTAATGCTTAAATAAATCTACATTACTTCTTTTTTACTTTCATAAATCATGTCACGAATATTATCCAGAGCTTATACACAACAAACGTTGCGCCTAGTTAGTCTTCTCGCATCTTCCATGCTATGCTATTATGTAACAAATGCATCTTATATATGGTTTTCATACCCCAAACGTTAGAATCTGGTTGGCTTGAAGAAAAGGCATGTCCGGTTGAGATGCAGTTCAAACATTTTCACAAAGTATTAAGACTAATTTCAACGTCTTATTTTCACTTTCGATGTTATGAGAGAAACTGTATGGTTTATTTCCTTAAAAACTCATTTCACATTTATGGTCGTACAATCGCATCCTAATAATTTGCAACAGACATTTGTTTTCGAAGTTTAGTAAACGAATATTTTCAGACTTCGTAAGCTGTCATGATTTGCTACCATAAAATAGCATTATTTATATACAAGCGTTGAAAGGGCAACATTTGATTTTGACCAAGTACAGCTGTTAGTTTGCATGGAGTTGAAGGTTTGTCCAAGAAGTCTGATTATAATAGCGAGCTCTCTTTGCAAAGTGCCATCTCCAATGATATATATCTCCAAGTATATAAAGCTATTGACTCTCTCGATGTTTTGTTCACCACTAGTCGTGGATAAATCTGGATCGGAACAAATAGTGTCATTCAACAGATTCATTTTTAATCCAACACAATACGATTTTTTGTGTAACCTATCAATGATCACCTATTTTATAAAAATATTAGATTTTATTCAATACGAATACTGCTTAGAAGAATAATAATTCACACATTATTACTTTGAAAAAAATTCTACATAGTATAAAAATAAACTGAGTTGAAAGTTAATATATATCCAAAAATTATATACTTGTAGTTCTACAATCAATATTACACAATGATAAATGAGTATTTATGATAATATATTAGGATTTAAAAAAAAAACAGTTATCAGCTTTCGACGTTTTTTGAACAGAAAAATCCTATTTGTATACTAAAGTAAAATTTTACACTAGTAAAAATTTAATATTAATAATTATAAAATAATAAAGATTCAGTGAGTACGATCAATTTTATAATAATAACAAAAGAAAAAACTTTCTTGACCTTGTGCAAACACACTTTATAAATTAATATATTGCATGAGGTTATAAAAGAATATAAATCACGTTGGTCAAGTTTTCTTATCCGTTGTGTATGTGGTATTTTGTCACACGTTCATTCAATAATTGCATACTTTTTATCAGTCTATAAATTCGAATTTTATTTTATTTATATGAGTTTTTTTAATTAAATGCTTGATCAATCAAAGTGTTTTTTGCACAAAATATCGTTGATAAATTCAATTCTTTAAACACTCATAAAAGTTCTGTTAGTATTGGTGTTTAAATCACGTAAATTACATTTATAAATTAGCTGCGTTTTGTGACGTTTAAGAATATTTTATGTTTGGTAAACAAATATTTTTATTCAAAAGCGTTGTAAATATCCTGGGCGACGCGTAAAGTACACACACTTAAGTATATAGTAAGAAGGAAATGAAATCACGTAGGCGGAAGTCCTGAACGCAGTAAGCTTCAACCCCCGAGTCAGCGCTAGCCAAATAATATACGTTCCCAACTTTAGTCAAAATAAATCATCAAACATCTCCCATTTGGTGAAAAATAAATCCTAAAATAAACTCTAGTATTTCCAGTCATTTAAAAGTGATACTTTCTGGTTTTTGGGTTTACTGACTAATAAAATTTACAAAAAATACAGTACGTTTTTTATGTGTTTTTTATAAGATACAGCCTTGATCATGTGCATTTTATCATTATTTTTTTGTTAAATAATTAAAATAAGTTTTTTGATTAATATACAGTAAAACCTCGATATAATGAACTAATGCTGATGACGGGACTTGAAGGTCTCTTTACTTACTAGACATTACTTGCAACCGCGATTATGCACGGTCACCTTCACTTCCTTCACAAAAATAAAGTTTTTTTTAAATTCCCGCATTTTGATTATAAACTTTCCTGTAGTTGGTTTGCACTGACGGTATCACCATGTACGCGTTAGTTTTAAAATAACGGGTGAGGGAGTGTCCATTAAAGTCAAAAGTTATATATATAATATAAAGGTAGGTTTTCCGAATGTTTTTTTTTATTTAAGAAAATAAACGACACAATACATGGCCAATGAAGTTTTTAACGGATTTATATATTATGTAATTTTAAGTGATGATAAGGTAGTTATAAAAACATTAATTCACTAATATGAGGCTACGTCAATCAGCAACCAGCATTGCAAATGTCAGTGCAAGGTTCAGTTTACGATTATCATTCACTTACAAACAGTGACACTTGGATTAAACGCATATAATATTCAAAGGACGTTTCTAAGAATTTTCACATTTGGCCAGATATTTTGACGTTATATCTGAAGTCCGTTATATTGAGGTTTTACTGTAATCTTATTTGAAATTTTTGTGTAAATTAAACAATAAATGAATAACTGAAGTATATGGACATTATATTTTTCTAAAATCTACGCAATCAATATGAAACATAGATATTAAACAACCTACCTCACTGACATAATTCAGTTGACCTAAAAAAGAGGTTTTAATGATTGAGATGCTACTCAGGAATTATTAACAAGCAGCAAAGCCAAATTCAACGTCTCATCTTCACGTTTAATTTAATGAAAAGAGCTACATGGTCTGTCTTTGTATTACTTTGTTTCATCTAGTCAAACCATTTGTTCTAGAAACTCAGTGTATGATTATATGAAAATTTGCACCTTTAAATTGAAATAACCTATTCCTTATTAGATATGGCAAATATACTGTAAATAACCTTATAAACTTCACAGATCAGCCGAGTCTGATTTGTGCTTGAAACAAATTTCTGACTCCATTTTATGAAACTGTTCGTTAATGTTTTCTCGCACGTTGCTATTATATTTATTCAGATATCAAAGATAATTTTTGAAAAATGCAGCATTTTTTTTTGAACAATTTTTTTGATTTTGGGATTGGATGGCTATATTGATATTGTATTCAGCACTTTAGATGTAAATAAAAATTATTTTTGTTTGCAAATATTTTTCTAATAATTCTGTATACAAACCTGTTAATAAAAAATACACAATAATTTACTGTGGAATACTTTCAATGTTAATATAAATATATTGAGTTGAGAAAAAAATATATACGTTGTAATACAAAACAACATAACTTTTTTAGTATGGAAATTTTACTTGTTTCTGGAGTAAAATGATAAATAGGTGGAAAAAGTACAGGAAACTGAGGTTTTGTTTTAATAAATTACTCTGCATTATATAAATACTTTGATACGCAAAACGATTAACTGCATTCGGTTGAAACTTGTTACAAACTATTTTATCAAATTGTACACCATGTACAAGAATAAAAAATATAAACCTTATAATTGTTGTTATAAAAATGTTTAAAAGCTGAACCCTGTCAAAAATTGTATTACACACAAAATTTGCCTTGAGTATTAAAACTGAGTAATTAATTCAAGTATGAGAATAAGATATTTTGATTCGATATTTTGTATTTATCAAATCGGTTTTAATTAATGTAATTTCTCCAATTTTGGTGAAATAAACTGTATTTAAAATATTATATCTATTTATAATCATCAACGTCTGATTTGTATTTTTCACTGTCTGTCTATCTTTGGTAAAAACTAATTATATTGAAATAATACTAACATTTTCTATATACTTATTTCATCAAAGTATATTTTAAATATTAGAATTATATTTTTATTACTTGTCTCAAAATATGTCAAAAACATTTTAATAATTGAAGTAAATATTTTATGATTGTACTATTATGTACATTTTTGATAAACTCGTGTATTGATTGATACTCAATCAGTCAACAAAACGGTGTTTTCAAATATTTTTATTTTAGGTTTACTTCCATGTAAAATATATACTTTTTAAATCAAATAATATGTATAATAAAAGCCAGTTTATCAGGAAAACATATATTATTTTTTATTTTAATGCCAATTACACTTAACAGTCTGCATACTTACTAGTTTTGATTTATTTTGTTGGCTTGAAACATTAATTAACGAAATTTTGGTTAAAATCTCTTTACTGAGTTCATAGCAAAATTCTCTTTTAATAAACCTGCTGTTAGGCGCATTTTGGACATTTGCCAAAAACTTGCAGTTAATCATTTTCTGAAAGCCTTAAAATTTCCAAAATTATTTATCGAATCACACAAACAACTTAGTACTGCGCAAATAAAATAAATTACAAGCATTGATCAAATCTATTGCATTTCGTTTTAACGCTAAACCGTAAAAGCATTCCTTGATAGCCATTTATAAAACTATAAAAACATTCTATCATACGTATTAACAAACTATATCTCATTTTTAACTTTTGGATAGTTTTGCCAAAAATTTAGGTTTCTTTCATACAATCAAGGATATTTCTTTTCTTAATCAAATATTCTTTGAGATCCAGCGGTAAAATTATTCTGGGTTTAATTTATCAACATTAGTACTGAATACTGTATAAATTTCTTTGTAACTCCATAAATAAAAATACATGACACATTAATATATATCCATTAAAATACATACAGTTTGTTTTGCAATAATGAGACAATTTCTACACATATTTCCATAGGTACATTTAAAAATAAATTAATATAATATAACTAGACAAACACGACAGTAGCGTAGCTCATTTGAGAAAAAAACAAGGTCACCAAAAGACAAACATCTCAACGTTTATTAATATTTTTTGTTAATATTCGATAAAATTGTAATGAACTTGTTCCTGGACGCTGAAAAAATACTGTTTACAAAGACGGTCATAAAGTATATCATTACTCTCATGATAAACATTTACTATATCTATAACCAACGTTCCGTCTAAGGTGTGCGCATGTGCGTCCGTACATATGTTAAAAATTATCCCAACACATGTTACTATATTTCGCACACATCTCAAAGAAAGAAACTTATAACCACATTGTTGTTTTACGCTATTATATATTTTTTAAATATTTCATGATGGGTTCTCAGGTCCCTTTCTTTGAGATGTGTGCGAAACATGGGAACACTATATTCTTACTCGTATTATGTTACGTATTTCGAATAAAGACTTCATGAATGATGTAATTTATGATTTCGTAGTACGTTATGTTGACTATTTAATTTCGAGGGCTTAAAGTCGTACAACGCTATCTACAAAAGTACAACTTTACAGGAGAGCCAAAAATTTTTTTTTAATATTTTCTTGGAACTCGGCAAAAGAAATGTTTATTTAAAAACTAATGTTCAAATGTTATAATTTGTTGTTGTTTGATAATTTGTTTTTTCTTGTAAAAAGAACGCTAAGAGTTCAAACAGTCTTTTTATTTTAAACAAAGACAACTTTATGTAATAAACGTTAAACTTTACAGACGATTTAAGGAGAAGCTAGAAAAAATTGACATACCGTTGTTTGACAAGTATGTAGTCAAGAACGTAAAATAACATTATCACAAATAAAAAAACGCATTTTAGTAGATAACTTGTTTGACTTTAAGCCTTCGAAATGTAGACATATTTTCTAATTAAGCTACGTCACATGATAGAAGAAAAAGAACCACTTCTAATAGTCTGGAAAGTATATCTTTTATTGAGTGTAATATTTCTATGCTACAAGAATTTTCATTATAAATTCTGTTTGCCTATTACATTTCCTATTCTAGTAAATTATTATGGCAACCAATACAGCTAATATTGATCAAATAGGCGTAAAATATGCATATTTGTTGATAACTTTGTTTGATTTTAAGCCCTCGATTTTATATATGCATGAATATGCATATTTGCGCACTTGCCTCTTTTTTCTTGCACATATAAGTTGAAAGGCCGCACATAGAATGAAAAAATTAGGGGGAACGTTGTTTATTATTCTTATTATATAGATTGCTTAATTATGACAAAATACGTAGTTAAGTAAACGATTCTTTAGATTTTAAGCTTAAATAGTAAGTATTCCTAAGAAAAAAAAAGAAAGTTTATGTCCTCAGATAAGCATTGTCTCTCAAAATTTGCTAATTACTAATCAAAAACGTAATTATAAACCTAAAACATAAACTTACATGGAACGGATGTTCATCTGTGAGTATTTTTGATATTTATACGTATTCTTCAAACACTTGCAAAATCAAATGGTATATAATTTATGCAGAGTTTCTTATTATATGTTTATCTACGTGAAATTTTACGTCTTATTAACGTTGCTTAAAGAAGAAATAGAATACATTAGCCAAGACGCCGTACTACCATTTATTAAGGGAAACATTAAATATTCCTTTTTGGATTTTTGATATTCATTATAAAAGAAAAAGTAAATATACATCAATCGTATTATAATATTATATCATTAATTTGAGAGTATTTTAATTTATACTAATCTAAGGTGAAAAATGCTAAGTAAAAACGATAGAATGAAAATAAATTGGATACACATATATTTTTGGAAATTAATTACAAAGTATAACAACTGTGTTATTATTTCAATATGATAACAATAGAGAAATGATTTCTTAATTTTTTTAACAAAAATAAGACGCTAATGATTTGGTAATAATTGATAATAATGATCATACAGTACTATGGTGAATAATTACTGTCTGCACAACCACCTTGTAGACGAATTTACTTTTAGCTTTCTCCTTTTAACCGCATACTTTTACTATAGTATGCTATCTGCCTCTATTTTGAAGACGGTACAGGGTCGAAGGGATTACTGTTAACACCTTTTTGGGAATTGATTTATCGCACCTAATAATGTGACTTGTTCACGCAAGTCTTACTCTTAAGACATAGTGTCATATCCAGTGGCGTAGCTGCCTCGTAGCAAACTCATGCAACAGCTGCCCTTAATCTGTCTACACTCAATATCCAATTTCAAATAAAATTTAACTTCCTACTAAAAGCGATATATGGCATACATGTCTATGGCATGCAAAATATTCATACTAAAATTATGTGAAAAAGAAAGTTTTTGCAAAGTTAGCTAGAAAAATCTATGTATTCTAATATTTCAAATAGGTCTCATATAAAAAGCCCAATGTAATGTAGACAGTTTTGCATCACAGTAGCGATAAATAACTAATATTTACAGTGGATATTGAACATGAGCATGCTTCGAAAATGGATCATAAAGAATTTATTAGTGATTTTGCAAACATTAAATCGAGATAAAAGAAAAATTCTAGTTACAAAAATCGATATAAACACATTTTGTCAATATCGAGAAAAAACTACGTTTGCATTCTAGGCACAACTTTACTATATATCTGAAAATTTCATATTCTTAAACCCAATATAACCTTGTGAAAAAATAAAAAACGAAATGTTCCTGTATTGGATTATTTGAAATCTAGTTGATTCCTATCAATATTTATTTCACTTTACAGTATATCAGCTGATAAACGTCGGTATTTTATAATTTTTTTAAATATTGAATACGATGGAAATAAAAAATCTTAATATTAAAAAATAGATGACCTTGAAATTTATAAACATCGTTTCCCGACAATATTGTAATGTTGTTATATCGCTGTTTGTAACTAGACGCTTCAATTATTTCATCTCATTTAATCTAATAATCATTTGCGTAAATTTTAAATGAAGGCCCCAAATTTCTAGCTACGCCACTGGTCATATCTGTATCGGAAAAGTATTGAATTGTCAAAAATTTAAAGAAGTACGATAATAATGACAAGAAATAATAAGTTATTATATTTATAAAACAAAGAAAGATGGAAGATTCATAGGCAAATATCTGGCATATTACAGACGACGAGAAAACGTTAAGAGAATAATGTTTCGGTTATATAAATACATACATTTAGATATTTCGAATTCAAGCCGTTACCCAAAGAGGGTTGATTAGTTATAAATAAATTATGTGATCGATTAAAGATATTTGTTTGAAATCTAATTTGTATTCAGAGCCATCTATATTAGAGTATAAGTAATAAGCGAACACGTGAATAATTAACATGTACCGGCTGGTTGTACGCGCGTTGTTCTTATAACAGTTTTATAGGAGTAATTTCATAAAAAAATATTTTCAATCAATTAACAAAATGTAAAACGCACATAAAAATGTTGTAGATATTTAGGTGCATTATAAAAACAGCTTTATTAGTTTATAACAGTGGTTTCCAAAGAGTTATATACGGCTCCCCAGGGTTCCTAGTGACGGTCGTTTAGAGTATCTGTGGCAAATAAAAATTAACTTGGTGGTGCATAGATAACGTCAAGGGCCCAACAAAAGGTTAAATGTAAAGTAAAATAACTGTGACTTATTAGAAAATTATTAGTTATTAAAAAAGTTTAAAAATAAGCTCCCAACATTGCAGTCATCATTTACCGTTCAAAGCATGAAATTAAATTTATGTTTTTTCTATTATGTAGTTATTTCATTTATACTTTCATGGGAGTAATGCGTTTGGGAATCATAGTTCTACGAGATTCTGCAAAAAAAAATGAATCTGAGAGTGAATATCGAGAAGATTAATTATTTAAAAATTTTGATAAAAGTTGGTAGATAAATTCACATTGAAACAAACTTCATCGATTATATAATCAAAAATCAACATTTCCAAAAAGAATTAAATGAAATGATGTCTAAATGTAGACTAAAAATGAAAACGCTGCAATCTTTGTGCTAAATTCTGTCAAAGTAAAGTAAATTATCATGATCATAAAACGTGAAGTTCTAAATTGACGTGAAATTTTGAATCTGACGGAAAAACCAGAAAAGGTTATGTAGGTATTCGAAAATGAAGCATTCAAAAAATTTCTTGAACTGGTTGAAGAAAATCAAATATTTTGCATCCCCATTAACGCTGAGTTTCTCGATTATTTACTTCTAATATAGTTTGTTGTTGTTTTGTGGAAGGCTCTTCTGTTTAATGAATTTATATAACAAATTTGCTTGAATTCACTTTTACTCAGGTGGACAATGTCAATACCCGTTATTTCATATTAAACTAAGATAGTCATTTAAACTAACGTCTTTTAAGTAATTGTTTTTAACGTTTAAATAATATTCAAATATCTTGAAGATAAACCCAACTATTTTGGCAAAATAGTAAGATATCCGATAGTTTAGAGCAGAAAAAATGCAAAATATAATGATTTATGATCATTTAAAGCCGCATTGAATAAATAACAAAGATATTTCATGTCACTTTTTTTTAATAAAAAAAATACCTGCCACAAATACTGGGGGGACGCTGGTTAAACTATACGCAAAATAAGCTGACAAAAAACGAATCATACGTCTTTTACTACATACAAAGTGACGTTGGGCGTTCGACGTGGCTTCGCCAAGTGCTGAGTATGCTAAAATCTTATCTCAATCAGACAAGCTTTACTTAAAGCCAATCGGATTGCGTTGTCCCGGAAGATGGCTGAATACGATTTGAAGGTTGTATTTTACATACCAGACATAAATTTTAGAATAACAGCATTACATAGCAAGATGCAAGAAGGCTAGCAGTGATAGAGACTCATGGGCGCAACTTTTAGTATTTACATGTTCTAAAGCGATAGATTGTTTGAGTAGAAGTAACACTTAAAAAAAGCGAGGACTATTTGACTTAATATGAGTCACGTGTACCCATTTTTAGTCTAGCAGCAACAAGTTATGTCATATAATGTATGGAAAAATGTCCTCCACTATTAATACTTCTTTCATCTTCCCATGTCACGCCCCATAACCGGAGCATATGGACATCACATGCCGCCTCCATGAATCCCTGTCACTGACCAGTCTTCTTACATCCTACCATGTCATTCTGGCGTCCCGCAACTCCCTAGAATATATCATATATATGATGATCAGTGGTCTCCCGGGATGACGAAATCCAGTTGGGTTAAAAAAGAGGCACGCCCAGTTGAAATGCAATTCAGACATTTTCAGCATATGACTAAGCTAAGTCCAACGCTTTATTTTCACATCACACACTATGGATGTGATGAGAGGCTATATGTTCCGTTTCTTATTATTTCATTTCGCGTTATAGCACTCCTAAAATTCGCCGCAAATATCTGTTTTCGAAGCTCAGTAAATGGTTATTTTGAGACTACAATATTAGCAGCATTGTCAGTATACATACGTTGAAAAGCGGCATTTGGTTTTAACCGAATATAACTATGAGTCCCAGATATTTTGCACGGAATTTAAGTTTAGCATTAAAGTAACAGGGATATATATAGTTATTTGTTTTATGTAACTTGATCCAGCACTATAATCTTTACTGGTTTAAGTACATAATGCGCCTAGTCCTTGTTTGCAATAAATTAATTGCGGTTCGCCCAATTAACCATGCGATCAATTTGCGGCCTTGCGATCAATTAGGCGAAATTAATTTGCAGCGCCCGCTCTAATGTGAAGTTAGTGACTAAAGAATTGGGGAAAGCTTTAATGCAGACGTGTATTAGTGATTGTATCACCATGAACACAACGTTGTTGTTTATTTTGGGTTGACCATAAAGTAATTAATTTAAACAACATAAATAAAGAAAATAGCGATGCAGAAAGATTTAGTACAGATGACTGGATTTGAAAGAATTAACATATAAATATAAAATATTGATATGTGGTTCTAAATGACTATGGATCTGAGTAAACTTTAGCATCAGAAAATTATCATATTTAAACTCTTTGTAATTACGTAATTGAAACGAAATATGAAAATTTTGTGCAAACATGAATTATTAACACATACGACCCCGTTTAAGCAAAAGAGCTCAGCCTTTAAGGGTTTTTATGAAAAATGTTTTTATTTGAGAATCACAATGTACACGTGTTCTGTCAAAAAGAATTAAACCAAAGATGCAGAATTATTAATAGAATTTAGCTTTAGAATTTCAAAAAAGTATGACTTACTAAGTTTGTATAGAAAGGAAATAACCATCAAGCCTCACTTTAATGATTATCCTTTAATAAGTTTTTAAATTATTAACCAGGAAAATAAAACACCAATTTTTTGGTCGTCATTAGTCACCCTCATAGATGAGTTGATATTCGCATCTGACTCACAAGCTGAGGATCACGGGTGCCAAGTCCGTGGTGGTCGCAAATTTTACAAATGTTTATTCATTTGGATTGTAGCCAGAACACGAACTGGAAACAATTGAACTAATAATTAACAACTATTACTTGTAAAAATTGAATTTGAAGAAAGTCTCCATTCTATGAAGATTCCACATGCTCCATCTCGGAAAGTATATGTAATTTAAAAAAAAAATGGTAATCATGCGTTTCAAGTTTATGTTAATGTGAAGTTAACTAAAATTTATTAAAACACGTTATCTGTGCCTCCTGTAAAATTTGTTCTACGAGGGTTATCCACTTTGCCTAAACACAGTTGATATGTTACACAACGGAATATATAAAACCTTTATAATCTGAATATTTTTTTAATAATCATACTTTACGAGTAGAAATCCTTAATTATTAACTCAAATATTTGAAATGATGTTCTGGCCACAAATATATAGATAAAAAAAAATATTTAAGTTTCTGTAACCAGCTTCTGAAGTAAACCTCAAATCCACGTATACATGACAAGACAATATAACCAACCACCCTCTACGCTACCGTGGGCGACGAATAAATCAATATAAGATAGAAATAATTAATTTATTAACTGAATGAATTATTAATGACAGCTTATATACTGTTAAATTATAATTCTTAATTAAATTATTTGTTTAAAGTCTTATTTAATATTCATTTCAAACCGATTTTATACATTTATATAAAGTCAAATATATTTATATTATTAAGTTATTGCTTCATTTGCCTGGCTATGCTTTCAAACTGAGATTAATTCAACTGAATGAACAGAACTAATAATCAATTTTATAATAGTATTAAACAGTAATTAGCAAGATAATAACAAAAACATAAACAGCAATAATATATTCATAAATTAAAAAAAAACATATTGTACATATTTTATTAATTATGAGGATTATTTCTTAAAATATTGCATTCAAACGTGTGTTGACCGTACATTACATGGTAAATGTGATGAGTATGAAGCATTCGGTAAGGAAACACAGTAATCACCTTGGCCAGAATGTGTAATATTAAAGTGGAATGCCGCGTTTCACATAAAATTAAAGATTCTCTCGTGCGGTATCAGGAAGGTGGCCATGTACAATAGTAGCTGCAAATACTTGCTGTTAAAGGATGGGGAAAAAATATTGAAAGCGGATTATTTTTAAACCTGATTTTGGTATATTCCGTGAAAGCTTAAAGCTTCTAGAATGTTAGAATGCTATGTATAAAGATTAAAGAATCAAACATAACAAAAAATAATTGAAATATGGAGTTGCAAGACCCCCACGAGTAAATGATATTCAATCGGTTAAAGAATGAATTAAAATTTGTTTCGAAGAATGCATTTTTATACGAACTAAAAACTTGTGAATAAAAGCTTTTATAATCTTTTGATATTTTTATTTGTCAATCTGAGAAATTAGCCTTTTTTTTCTTGTTTTCTGTGTTAGACATAATCTCACGGTCAGAAAATGTAGAATAATAATATATTTCTTAAAAATATATTGAATCTTTCTTTGGCATGACTTAGTTTTAATGATCATGTTATAGTAATATCTTTTCGTTTACATGTTGAAAATCATCCAAAATATTCAAATTTGTCTAGCAAACCATGTTTTAAGTTGTGCGTGCTAACTCGTTTTTGGCACTTAATCAGCTAAATGACAGTACCAATAAAGAAGCGAGGTATTTACTACTTAGACTCAAGCGGTTAAATAATGAGCTAAAATTTTATATTCAAGGATGTATTTTGAAAAATATTGTCGTTTTCTCAAACTAAGTAAAAACTTTTATAATTTTTTGTTGTTTGTATTTGTCGATCTGAGAAATTAAAAATATCGCGAAAAAAGATATGGTGTACTGATTTTCTGAATACTATAATTACCTGAATATAATCAATAATCTATCCCATTTTTGCCGTCTCGTCAGCTTTACACACCCCTGTCATTTGGGCTTATCTTGAACCGTTCGAGGCTAAACTTCCGAAGCGCATTTTAGAAGGAAACTACCCCGTTACTTTCTGCCGATAGTCATAAATTGAAAAAGATCGTTTGTATACGAAAAAAAAAATATGGAATCATCTCAGACTTCGATGAAAGTTTTTTGATAGGAGTAAAAAGTTTTGTTGGTGGATTATATATTTCATGTTTTTATATCTGGGTCAAAATAATATAAAACCGAGCCAAACATCACTAAGAGGTCATTTTTTTTATCAAGATATATTAAAAAGCATTTTATAAAATATACTTGTGTTCAATAGTAAAAATGATTGTTTATATACTGTAGATATTATAGTAGTTGGTCTTGTAGGTGGGTGGATTACTCATCCGACTCACGAACCGAGAGTCACGGGTTTGAATCTCATGCTGGTTGCAAAATTTTCAAATATTTATTCATTTGTATTGTATCCAAGACACGAATGCGAAACGATTGACAATTATTAGTCATAAAAAAATGTCAAAAACAATCTTCACGTTATGAAGATCCATATACTTCGTTTTGGAGGGGGTATTGTTAAAAGAAAAATAAATAGTCAAACAAATTTGTGGAAGAAATATGTAATAAAATCAAACGGTGTATTTTAACCAATTACTCGTACATGAAATCAAGAACGTAATATCGTAATTAAATTTGTTGTTTTTATATACTCAAATATTAACATATTTACATAGACAATAAAAAAATTAATAATTCCAGAAATATTTTGTACCATTGTCCTATAGATAAGACTATTTCAACACTCTCTATGACCCAAGATACGAAAACAAAAATCCTACTTGTGCTATGAAGGAACAGTTGTCTGAGGTAACCACTTGATTTCTGAAATTTTTATCTTTACACACACTTCATATTAAACTGTCGATAAATTTACATGTCCGTCATCCAAAATACGGTCATTACAATAAAATAAGAAAATGGGAAGTCTTCATCCGGTTGTAGATTTAAAAAAAATGCGGTATTACGACTAATTCGAATCCATGGCTGACTGCACTAGGTCTCTCTATCTTTATCTCTCTCTCTCTCTC
>JAPMAE010000337.1:7435-19048 GCA_036584705.1 Rhyacophila sp. 25_7 | reverse complement strand
TTCATATAATGATTTCATTTGATAACTTTCTACTAAATATTATTGCGTTTCAAAAATACAATATAATTGGTAATCAGACACATTTATATATATACACTCGAGTTTCTTTTTACACCGTTTCAAAAGAACACGGTTCAAGAAAAAGAACAGACTATTTTCTACGAGGGTTTTTTTACTTTAACACGGTTTAAAAATCTAAATTTATATATGGATTATTTGTATTCAAAACCAGTGAAACAAAAATTACCAACAGTTTATAATGTTAAAAATAAACTTCTAATTTTTATATGTTCGTGTAGTTATAAGTAATTTTTACTTTTTTTTGCACGGTAGTTTCTGAAACGTATCCCGCATGTGAAACGAAACTTGGGTATATTTAAAAACAAGATTTCAAGATACCAAAAATTTAACCTATAGTAATGTTTTTAAATTTTTAAATTTATTACAATTTGACTTTTTCACAATTAGAGAAAAATACAAGACTATTTATTGTCTTAAAAATTTATACCTTATGATAATGTTATCATATGGATTTTCTGTGAATATGGATTGTTTTTATAAAATAAGTTAAAAAATTTATAACACATAGTTAAAATTATATATATGTATATCTTTATAGTAGTTGACAAATTAACCTTTTGCTATAAAAAATAATGAATTTTTCACACGTAAACATTTTTAACTAGCGATTTATATTTATATTTATATTTTTTCTCTTAAAAAAGAGAAAAAATATTTACGTAAGTAGATTTTTTTAAGTTCATAAATTTGTAAATATTATTTTCCAAATATTTCATAAGTCTACGTATTTAGAACTTTTTGTGGTTTCCCTCTAGATATTTGCTCAACAAAAATGAATAACTCTCAGTACTTTTGCAAGCATAAATAAAAATAAATAATTTTACAATTATTTAAAAAAAGTTTAAAAATATGAAGTTAATATCGAAGTTTGATAATAACGTATTTTTTATTAATATTATACTTACAATTATTATCTCTTATTCAAATATACATATTATAAATATCGTGTGTTATAAAAAATCACCGTTATTATTTGTTAAAATAAATGTTAATAAAAATATCACGAATTGTTTTTTCAAATACAAAATCTGACGAAGTATTATTTTAAAAATTAGTCGTAGTCTTAATTATATTTGAATATATTTTAGAAATGTATATATTCTTTGACGAAAATGAGTTTTTGGAAAACCATTCTATTGTATTAAATATATATATACAAATGATACGAGTGGTCCCCTACTTCTTAAATTACTGTTCAAGCTCCCTTATACATTAAAATAGAAGGGAAAGTTTTCTTTAGCTTAAAACAAAAAAAAATATTAAAAGCCTTGGGGACAATAACAGTTGACAAAACAATAAAAGTAGAATACTCAGAAAATTCAAGGAAGTGCATGGCGGCTTATTTTAACATAGTTTGAGAAGTTGTAATAAGATATGTTAATTTAAATATTGGTTTGACTTATAATCGAATCTCTACTTTTATCAGTTTTCAACTTTTTTTACTATCTATCGAAATGAAGTATATAATCTATTTCACCTTCTATGACACCTAATTTACCACTGCAAAAGCATTTAATGAATGAAATTGGTGTACATAAAAAACGAATTTACCTGTATGAAGAAAATTCTAATTTTTGAAAATGGTTTATAATGGAATGATTGGTTAAAAATATTTAAAGAAAAATTCATTGACTAATCTATTGTGTTAATCAAACACTATATTTCTGCCTGTTGTCATACACTAGTAGTTTTAAATGTTTGTAATGAAATATTTTTAACTACGAGTACATCTAACGTTTTATTTTCAACTATGAAGTTATAATTTGATTTTTATCAACATTATAAAAGACTATAATAGAAAAATCGTCCTTCTAAGGCTAGTGGATAGTACGTCCGCTTAGCAAGCAAGGGTCATGGGTTCAAGGCCTGCGCTGATTACATTTTTTTTAATGTTTATTCATTTATATTGTAGCCAGGACACAAACCCGACACGGTTAAGCTAATAATTGACAATTATTACTCGTAAAATAATATCAAAACAATCTTCACATTGTAGAGAATATCCTTTGTTTCGGAGCGAATATAGTTAAAAAAATAGAAAAAATCAATTATTGTAAAAAATAATATTTATCTATTTCAACAACGTATTTTGACTCTTTTGTTGAGAGAATACTTTGTTTTTTAGTTCTTTGTAAAAAAAAATATTGTTCAAAGTCTGATCATTATTTAGAGATAATAAGTATAATATAATAAGAAAAAATAGTTCTAGAAATATCTCGTTGAATACCATTCACATGATGTATTCGGTTGAGCTAAGGATGGATGGGAAGATACAAAAAGACTAGCCAGCGATAGAGATTAATGGAGGAAAATTTTTGTGTCTCTATTCTCTATTCAAAGAGAGTAACATAATGAAAAAGAAGAAGAAAGCATTAGCGTATTCAGACCTTTCTATTGGCAGTTTATTACAAAAATTCTGACTATGTAAGAGCAAAAAAAATTTGACAATTTTAGTATTAAGGTCGTATAACATTCTGTTGTAGTTTTGTATTTGGCGAAATAATATAATATGAAGTTAGATATTGTGATAATGATTCGCATTTGGAAATAAATGTAAGTATTCAAATCTATATTATATGAAGTTACAATGAATGGATTTTAAATAATAATACTAACCAAGAGGCATAAAAGACGTCCCTGTAATACATCCCCTAGATTGTCCACTCGCGTCGCAAGGGCACCGTTTTTCCGTCACTTCCTTTCAGCGACAGGCCACTGTCCCAAGTAATCCACAGCAGCGGAAGTTGTCACTCAAAACTTTTCTGCCTTACGCTCTTCACCGCGTCTTACTCCACACCTATGTTTTCGATATGTGAATATAAAAATGTTAAAGGGAAAAAGTTTAGAAATAATTACAGAAAAATAGAAATAAATCTATCGACAGTTCATTCGTTTGACCATATCAGCTACAAAGCGATGCGTATATTATATTTCTCCGAAATGAGAAGTTTGGTGAGACAGATTTTTTTAAAGAGTAATAATTGTCAGTATTAGTTTAAACAACTAAGTCTATATTCTGTTTTCAAACAGATGTAGAAAATACTCGTACAATTTTCGACAGCTACAAAATTTGAAGTCGCGACTTACAATTCGTAATTCGGATACTCAACTCACTCATCTACGATAGAAACAGTAAAACTGTAAATATCAGCTATGAAACTATAATATTTTAATTGGGATACCAGTTATGAATACATTAACTTAAAATTTATTTTTCATTTTTATACAGTACAAAAGTAATATTCAAAATTATTTAATATTTATTACTTTAAAATATATATTTTATATGATATAACAATAACAATAATAGCACGTTGAAAAAATAATATAGTTTATTGTACACACTACCACACAAAAAATAAAAATAAAGATCGGGTTCATATTTTTTTATATTAAATAATTATATATTTTCATGTTAATAATTTTAATCGATAAATTAAACCTTAAAATCATTATATTGTTGAAAAGAATCTTAATACTAAGCCTATGTAATACTGATTTACTTGACTAAACGTGTAATAGCCCTTATGTGTGTCTATCATTGATTTACAGGTATATTTTATTTGTATTTTATACAATAATTTTACTAACAAAATTCCATAATATTTTCTTTAAATGAGCATTTTGATATAATCACATAGTCATTAAAAATATACAGATTTAAATTTACTTTTTCTCTCATAAAAGTCATGTTACGTATGCTACACTCTATCTTATAATACGAGAATATTCACAAAATACATTTTATTAAGAATCAAGTACAGGTTTATGACAACTTATCAGTTAAGAATATTTTAAAAGATAAAATCGGTCATGATTCTTTTATAATACATTTTATGGAATCACCTTTATTTTTTTTACGTACCAATATAATAGCTTTTCTCCAAAATTAGATATTATTATACATAAAATTACTTATATTTTAAGCTGTATTGTTTCCAATACACATTATTTGAAAAACCCCAATTTTTAGTGTGAATACGCAACGATATAAATAAACAATAGTGTTTACATATTTCCATCAATCCGTCTTTCTACCAAGATATTCAGACTTTTCTACCAGTTTTAGCATCGGCGAGAACTTTTTCTATTACTTTTTTTGTGTTTGGGTACTAGTTTGCCTTTTTTAATTAATCAGACAACAAACGGTCGGACAATTCATTCGACGGTAAACAGGAATGGGACGACTTAACGGCATACATTCCAAATGTCCGAACAAATTGTCTTGAATTAATTAAAAATATCTCTACCATGCTTGCGTGGAACAAAACATGTTAGTAGTTTCACGAGAATTCATGAAATTTTCATTTATCTTTTGTACTAATTAATTTAGAAAAAAGTAAGAAAATAATTACAGGCCTATTATAAGAATGTAGTGTAAATATATAAAATAAATAAAATTAATTAGCAAATCAAAACGATGCATTCAAATCATTTTGAATATAATTATACTTTTTTATGGCCATTTCATTATAACATTTAACCAGGATTGTGTAGTTGGTTCAAAATTTACCGACTCCGATTTTTATTTTATTTTATAATTTACAATGCATATAATATTAGTCACAGAAGTCATATAATATTATTTTACAATAGAACACGTCAACACAACTGCCAAACGATGACTGAAGGCATAACAGGAAAACACAAGCATGAGTACGTAATAGAGATATAAATAACGTTGTTTATGAGAAACTTTCTAACATAATGTAGTCCCATAATTCTGAATCATACGCATTCGTTGATATTTGACATATGCTGTAATGTTATTCATTGAATAAATAAAAAAGGAGTCGGAGTTGAAGTCGGTCAATATCTTCCAACTCCGACTCCGCCTAAAATGTCACAACTCCACCGACTCCGAATCCGATTCCATAGCCCTGCTTTTAACTAATGTTATTAGTATATACTTTCATGTACGAGTATGTTTATGTATTTTTTATTCTACAATATACATATAAAGTATTGTTATAGCGAACTTTGTGGAACCTCAAAGATATTTTATTAAACTATTATAAAATTTCCCTATATCGAATAAATAAGATACAAAGTACAAAAGTATTAAAAATCATAAAATATCATCTATGCTGAAATTGGTAGAACTACGCTAAAATGAAGTTTTCGTATAATTTTTGTTTTGCTCAGTTTTTATGAACGTTTCTCTGCGTTTTCTTTGGAATATATTTTAGATTTTTCAAAAAAAAATCGCTATACAAAAATTTTCGTAACTTTGAAACTCGTTTCAATAAAATGTAAACTATATAAAGGTGGCAAAGATGGTCATAATTAACCTTTAAAAATTACACTTTTACACAATACTTACAAAAATACATTGCTGCTAAATTAAATAAAATCTTATCACAGTTAATAATTTCGGTCAACAAAATATATGATTAGTAACAAATTATCAATACAGTGTACGAGTATCTCAGAACAACTTCTTCATTTAATTAATATCACAGTAATTTTGGTAACAGTATTCAAACCTCATGTGTACTCAAAACAGTGAAATATGTTTTCTAAACAAAAATTTAATGGTCATAAACCATTAACTTTTTAATATTTTCAGGCTTTTGATGAAAGAAATATTTTTGTGATTATAAGTATGAAAGTGTATTGCTATTTCTAAAGGCACATTTATCGTGATGTTTTCGGGAATGAGTTAAGATTGCTACAATTTATTCTGTTTTCAAATGACACAATATTCTCTTTCAAGCAGCCGTTTATATTTTTTTTCGGCACAATAAACCTCATTTCTTCGGTCATGTTCCACGTTATTAAATCGCTAACCGCGTCAAACGCTTTCGCCTCTTCAGAAATGAAATGACGCGCCGCCTACTAACAGTTATATATTTTTTTGTACACGCAAAAATATCACAGCACTTAAAAATACACTTTAATTTCTTTGGGTGATATTTTTCTTTTCGCGCCCCAGACGCGCTGAGTTCGCCTTTGACAACTCTATCCTTTGCCCACTACTAAATCCGATCCTGTCAGCTATCGCACAGTATCGCCCGATGGGGAGAGACAAAAATTACCAGTTTTATTGTTTTTATCTTTTATTATAGTCATTTAATAATATATTGACAGTTGAAATCAAAGTATTTCACGTATTAAAACAAGATTTTTCCATCACATACTTAATTCTAGATATCGTACTAGAAGGCTCATATTTTTTATGGTTCATCTACACCCATTAAAAAAAGATTTATTCTTTTATTTTTGGCAACATTTATCTACTCATATTAATATGTTAAAAATCTACATGGAAATAACACAGACTTAAACTAGTATAATATATCGTGTCGCCCTTGTCAGACTAATAATAGAGTATACACTTAGCAAGTGGGAGTCGCGAGTTCAAGTCCCCTGGTCGTAAAATTCTTAAAATTTTTATTATTTTATAATGTAGCCAAGACATGAACCCAAAATGGCTGAGCTAATAATTAACAACTATACTCGTAAAAAATAAATGTCAAGAAAATATTCACACTATGAAAATCGCATTTGCTTAATCTCGGAAAAAAATAATATATCTTAAATCATAAATATAAAAACATCTATAAATATAATTATAACTTGTAAAAAGCATAATATTAAAATCTCCAGTTTTATTTTAATTAAATATTTCACATTTTTTTTTGACAATCTTTATGTGCATATAAAACAATTACGTTTCAAGGATTGTTTCAAAAATAGTAAATTTAAACAAAAAAGACAACATAATAAATCAATCGTATAATTATCAATACTAGGGGAAAAAAGTCTCTTTCTGACAACGTTCAATGCTACTCAGATATATTTTTTTAAACGTATTTTGAGTTTTAAAAAATATTAAAGCACAAAAAAATAAGCAGCCTAGAATCTTTACAATATAATAATCATGCGTGGACAATAATCTGGATTGCAATATTTGAGAAAAATAATTAGATGAGAGCATTTTGAATATCTATTTTAGAAAATTTAAATTAAAACACTTATATACGTCATTTTTTTATCGATAATATTAACAAATTTAACTTGCTTGTTCCACCACTGTTTTAGCAACAAACTCGATACGTTTTTTTTCTTTCATGCTTTAGACTTGAACTGAACTTCGGAAAACCAAATCCTTTTTTCCGCCCGTCGAGTATCGCATTACAGTGGCGCGCTAGCTTACCTAAAGAACAAGTTTTCTACGCGTATTAACCTTTGACACCACTTTGAGGCCAGTTATTCTATACATTGAAGCTGTACTAGCTGGTGTTAAATATTCGTGTTTGCAAAAAAATATGTTTTAACTAAATCCATTTAAAATACACATTGAATACCAACATTTAAAAAAAATGCATGCTAGGCTCTTATAAAACTCTAATATGTTCAATATGGCCTACCTATTTTTGTAGTTAACAGTTATAATTAAATTATTATAAAAAAATAAAATGTTAAAAGAATTATATGGTTTGTACTAATAGAATTATCTTCAATTATATATTTAATACAATATCATAAATACATTCAATATATGCCAGTGATATTGTTATACTAATAATATAACCAATAATTTTATTTATCTGTAATATGTTAATTGCCCCTGTAGGTGAGTGAATAACGCATCCGACTTACAAGCCGTGAGTCTAGGGTTCAAATCACGTAGCTGCCAAAAATTGCTCAAATTGTTTTATGTGCATTTGAAACCAGGAAATAGACCAAATTGGTTGAGCAATTGACAAACAAACTGAAAAAATCTTTCAAAACAATCTACACATTATGAAAATCCACATGCTTTATTTTGAAGCGGATATGGTAAAAAGAAGAAAAAAGAATAATATGTTAAAAAAACTGAAATATTTTGTCTTCTAGTATTGGTTTTGCATATGAAGATTTTTTCGTTTATTTTCATATATTTAATATAAATTGTAGTGACTAATAATAATAAAAAATAATTACGTATCTAATTAAACTAGGCAACGTTACTTTTTTGCCAATTTCGTTGTTTTTTTTCATTGCTTTTATGGTCAACGCAAGGCGTGTAATGTCAGTGAGTTACAATGCTAATAAAATTACAAAAACCATACAAAGTACAGACGTAATTATTTCAATGACATTGGGTTCCAGAGTTTTATTATCTAGCTTAAGAGCAAAGAAAAACCGACGCAAAGTGCTACAGGACTAGTCTAATAAAGAGGGTTGAATTCCTTACTCCCTCAACAGGGGTTTACAGTTTAATCTACTTACTTGAATCGATATTATTTTCTGTTATATCTTGTTCGACACATCTCGATGTATTACATTCATATTTACTGTGACTTAATAGACGTAGGTTATTCTTGAATTTTATTTACAAAATCATAAAACCATTCCTTAATAATAATTTGATTGGTATGCAATATTATATCCTTACTAAAGTAAATACACTAAGAAAGTCTGATAAGTAATTTCTAATATTACAAATCTCACTGACCACAACATGGAGAGATTTGATAAACTCTTTTATTCGGCATATACGACTATGTGGAGACAACTGCAAAAAAAATATCAATATCTCATGGTTCGATATTAGTAGTTAAATTTGTCCCATAAATTTCTTTCAAAAAGTATTTACAAGATTCAATTAATGATACAAAGAAGATCCAATTTTTTTCTCTGAAATGGAGATTACAATAAACAAAAATATTCAAAGGATAATATAAATTAACGTCAATCTCCTATGAACATTAACAGGTTTTCGTTAGATTTATAATGTATATTTTTTTTATTCTTCTCTAATATGGAGCATAATATTTACACGTGCATCGTATTTAGAGTGAAGTTAAAACAACATACTCCCTACAAGTGATGTTCATCATTTTCTCAATATTTAATATCAATTTATTAAATCATTTATAATATGTATATACATTTATCAATGGCATATTCATACTTCTTTCTCATAGTAACAATAGTATTTCCACGGGTTATTTTTTTATGATTATTATCGTAGAAACGAAATTCTACGAATAATCTGTGATAACTATTAATTTTCTCACCAACCAAAATATATTTTCCCCTGCATCAAAAGAAGCGTGTACTTCGATAATATGCGTGTATATGAACTGGCAAGAGATGTCACTCTGTGTTGTTGTTTTCAAGAATATCCTTCACCATTTTCGGTCAAGGATCTTAGCAAGATGTCTGTCCTCCAAAAGAGTATAATTAATTCTCTTGTCACTCGGTAAGTCACGCCTATTTATTCCGTACCAGAACAAAATGTATGTTTCTTAATTTTTTTAAAACAAAACTACCATTACCATTATAATACAAAGTATCTTTTCCATTGAAAACATAAAAAACTAGAAATTTAGCTTCATCATTAATTATATACTCTGTTTTACTTGTTTGGACTATTGTTATTTATTTTTAAGAGCTCATTCTAAGATACAAAAGTACATGTAGCAAGTTTATATTCTATTATAAATAAGAAAAAATCGTATTTATATATTAAATTATATACCATTTTTCTATATTAATTATATTACGAATTTATAAAGAAATGTATTTTTCAGCAAAAAAAGTTTCTATATTTAATTACTTTGCATATATAATACTTTATGAAAAGATTCTAAATTATAAAAAGTTTCAATATTTCTGTTGTCTCGAAATGAATAAACCTTGATACGGTTAATATACTAATGACACAAAAAGGTTATTCACCTAAATTTTTATTGAAAATATTCATATTAAAGACGTTTTTTGTTTAAAATAACCAACTTATATCACATTAATTACACAATAAATTCTTCTTTATTTTACCATATCTGCTCTGAAAAATATGAATATTTTTTGACAGTTTTTTTTACGAGTAATAATTTCCTACTATTAGCTCAACCGTTTCAGTTATGATTTATTTTTTATTAATACAGAGGAGAGTAAACATAGGTTCATGCTTTTTAGCGATTGTTGCTTTTGTATATTTGATATAGAGCTGGGGCAGCAACTAAATTTTCACGTGAGCTGGAGACAATGAGAAATTCACGGGTGTCATGGTTTCACAAAGAGGCTCTACCATTTGGGCTGGGATTAAATTTTCATTCTCGGAGTGTCTAAATAATCTCCTAGTATTTTACGACTGATTGAATTTGTATGTAAATTAGCTGATTTAATTTTTGTAAGAAGATGCATAGTAATTGAGTTTTAATGTTCAATTTTTTTTTAATCCATTCTTCATCTGAACATATTGTGTTTTGTTCTATCAAACGGTTCTAGAGTGTGTTCCATAATAGTATTAATTGTAAGCGATAATCCATAATTATCTATGAAACTCTATGAAATTGGTATTACTATCTAACTTATATTGGATGCCATTGCTCTTTATTGCTGTACTTGAAAGATTTCAAATAACTGTTTATTCGAAATCGGCTAGCAGAACGGTTAAACCGATAAAAAAAAAACAACTTTACTTCACGAGAACAACTGTTAATGATACCGTCAAACTCTGAATATAAAATTCTCTTTTTTACATACAAACTGAATATTTTTCTTATATTGAATTTTAGGCATATCCTTGATTTATTTTATAATATCATTTTCTAAAATACTATAACAATATATTTTCATTAGAAGTAATTTAAGAATATTTACATTGAAGTCATATGAATGTACTACTTGTGCGATTGGCAATAAAAAGTATTACAATAAAAAAAACCTAAATTAACATGTTTTGCATAGATCAAATGATAATTTAGAAATGGACACAGTTTAGAAGAAAGACAAGTTTTTTCAACGAATGCTACGTAAAAAATGAAAACTAGTTGTAAAAAGGTGATTTATAGTAATATTTTGAAACATACTGTTAGTAATAAGAACACAAGTTGCTCATTCTAAGTTACTCGTAACCATAACACCAGTCTTATAATTGCAAAGGCTCAACCCCCATTTCATTCTCTACGCCACCCTTAGCATGTTCCATCATCCCTCATTCTCTTTTCTCGCAGTATTAATTCAATTTTTAACATCCTAATGAACCCGCATTGTTAATTAGTTGAGAAGAGTTGAATAAAGTTTTTATTTCGATCTTAATTAAGTTTTTGGAGTACTTCCTTTTAAACAAATTGACATGAGGCCGGATTGCAAATTGTGGCAGGTATTTTCTTTTAGTACTGATTTACCTTTTAATAGTTAAAAAAAAACGAGAAATTCAGAGTTTCCACTTTTAATGAACCCCAAAGAGTTTTCTTTATCGAGTAGTTTATATAAATAGTAAAAGCAAGCTCTAATATTATCAAAGTAATCTTTCTAATTCACTTCGTATAATTTAAAATACATAATCAAGATACTAAGACCAATTAAATAACCAAAATTCTGCCAAAATTTGCAGTCAATTGTATATTACTAAAGCCAATAAATTGAGGAATGATTTTATTAAATCACATTATAGTAAATATTGGAACATTTAAAACAAAAATATCATTATTTCTATAGAATTTATTTTGCTCAAACTAATTTAAGTTTAATCTTAGTACTATAAATAAAGATAAATTGGCGCAGCGATATGACCAATTGCACAATCTCCCT
>JAPMAE010000336.1:0-15804 GCA_036584705.1 Rhyacophila sp. 25_7 | reverse complement strand
CTACTAATTTTGACTACATATTAAACTGTATTTTTTAAAATCAAAATTGTGCCCAAATGTTTTTTTTTATTATTTCTCGCCTTCATGATTCGTGTAACATGATCAATTTGCTCCAGCTGGTTGGTCTACGGTAGCTGCACCGTTCATCCTCGTAAACCCATACTCATTTCTTTCCCAGGCGATATAATATTATGTTTGTTACATTTTGACATATGCGGACGGCAACAGAATGATATTATAAAATAATTTTTCTGACATCAGCATCTTAAATTAGAGACAAGAACTTTAATGTCATTGTGAGTTTTCACGTTGGTAATTTCTAAGGCATTTTCAACAGAAGTCTTCACACATTCTAAGAACGTGTCAATTTAATGGATGAATAGACGAAATCAGTCTTGTTGTGTATATTGTGGAAATAAGTATATAATTCTGGGATATTATTTGAATATAATACTTTTCCACGTTTTGATAGTAAATTAAAGTATTTAATAAGTAAATAACAACGATAAGCAAAACTAAGTCATTCCTTCATTCCTCAAATTTATGAAAATGTGCTCCGTAACGTTGTTCACCGTCGCCTTCAATTTTTCATTTAATTATTTTTATAAAAGCATAGTTTTTTGATAAATTATTATCAAAAGTTGTCACATTTTTAATTTTTATTATGCATATGTGTTTATTATTCTGAAAATAAAAAGTAGACTAAATAATTAAAACGCTTCATTTTTTGTGCTGAATAGTTTATCGAATTCTAAAATTTTGTCGAATAAAACTAGCTTTCGGGTCGACAATGTCGTAGTGCAATCTAAAATTATTTTTTAAAATACTAAGAAATTATACTTGAACCGATTAAATCAAAACAAAGTTTCGTGTCTGTACCATAGCTGAGCTCTTCGGGCATTGGAGTGGGTTGTGATATTATGATTTTCGAACTCTCCGTAAAATGTTTCATTAATCAGAGATTTTCTTATTTCCCAAACTGCGTTAGAGCCAAACCATTTTCGCGTTTTCTATTACTATGTTATAATTAGAGACATGCATTTTGACGATTAGTCTTTGGACATGTTACAATTTCGTAAACAAATATGTTAAAAATCACCATATTATTTTTATTTTTCGAAAATTATAAATTAACCAATTTCTCTTTCTACATGTAATTAACAGATCGCAGTCAGGGCCGCATTAAGACCTTTAGATGCCAAAACCGATAATTAATTTTAATGCCCCTTAACTTGTTCAAAATTCGTATGGTTTCCAATCTACGAATACGGTGTACTTTATTTTGCAGGATAAACATGGTGACTCTCAAAAGTTACATAACTTTCCAAATTAAATAAGAATGCAATTTGAAATCAATTCCTATTCACTTTTATTCCCCTATTTATTATTTCCCTCTAGAGCGTTACGTGGTTTATGGATGACCCCTAACTTTGACATAATGATTAATAGCTATGGAATTTAAATTAAGTCTGTCCATTTTTTCTCGTCATAGCCGAGTAAAACTGTAAAATTATTAAGTTTATCCTGCAAGAAGTGTTTAATTTGATTCTATCGAAAATGTATACTTTAAATATCTCGTACGTGACAATTGTCTCAATCTATAGTATATGCATGTTTTAATGATGAATGCAGGGATTAGATGTGACGTCCACTCCAGGACCTATCTCCGCGGGGGGTATTTTGGCCGTATATTGCCGGCGGAAAATAAGTAAATAAATCGGAGCGATTACATAATGGCACGTATGAGGATGGAAGGAGGCGTCTTGCAAGAGCGCTCGGTGTTCTCGCATGAGAGGGTACGGTCAATGACCCGTCAGTTCCCTCCCCCTCCCCCTGATTGCTGCCTCCCGCCCGCAATACACTCCGATGCCCACCTGCCGGTCCTTTATTAGCGAGCGCACTGTCGCTTCCGTAATCTCGGCAACACACTATATCCACTTCAAATTGACCAGGCCCAATTTTACTCGGTAGAAACACGGTCACCCTCGTAGGTGAATGCATAGCGCATCCGACGTATTAAGGTTCGAATCCCATTGGTGGCAAAAAATACACAGCTTTTTTCACGTACATTTGAAACCAGGATATGGACTGAATTAATTGAGCTAATAACTGACAATTATTACTCGTAAAAAAACTGTCGGAACAATTTTCAAATTGTATAGATTCATATGCTTTATTTCGGAGCGGATATGATTAAAAGAAGAACATTGTCTACGAGTATATCAGTGATTCTCGAAGTAAGGATCGTAAAAATATTAAATAGATATTAAACCCGGGCTTAATTTATTGTGCCAAAATAAGTGGGCTCACATCACATAAAATTTATTTTTATAAACTTAGTAAGTAAGTTAAATTAATATCGAAACATATATTTTACATAGAATATTTTGTTGAAAGATAAATTATTATTTTTTATGGATACTAAAAATAAATCTGCTATTAATCAAAATTATTAGTGTTTCAATGCAATTAAATTAAAGATTCGGATCATTCCACCACATATCTGATATCGATGATAGCAGGAACATAATTATCTTCTTTTACTTCATATCATACCTTTATGGCATGCAACAAAAATCAAAATAGTTTGCCTTATTGTCATGACGTGCTTTGTAGTTAAGACAACTGTTCAAGCTGGTGGCCGTAAAGCTAGCATGGGAGTTACATATTATATGTCTGATGAGAGTAAAAATTCATCCAAATGAAAATAATTGTAATCTTCGTGTATTGCTGCAGCCGTTTAGCTGTGTATGCATTAAAGTTACAATTTATTTCTGTGTATGCATAGATACAGCACCTACCACAGTACATAAAGTCTCCCAACGCAAACAACGCGCTAAAATAAAGTCTTCTTTCTATTCAACTTTCATTTTAAGCCAACACTAAATCAATACTTTTAACTCGATATAAACTTTTGAGAAATTAATATATTTTGATAGATTTTTGACGATTGGCGGTTATTACCAACAAGGGCGTGGAATATTTTATGTCGGAAAGAAAGACGCGTTTATTTGGATTTGATGAATATATTTTTATTGAATAAAACCTGTATGTTATTTTTACAGTTAATCATCCTTTTAGTGGATGTGTTGTATCTGCTTTTTTTTAAAAGAATTTGAATAGATGGTTGTAGTTAAGTGACCTTTTGAAAGTATAACATTTCTAAAACGCACCGACAATGATATTGTTACGTATATCTGTCCATCTCTGTTGCTCATTTGGAACACTGCTTAGATATGGAAAAATAAAAATATCTGTATCAGCTAAACCACCTCCAACTACCTTCAACGATCATCTTGGATATTGTATTTTGATACTATTAATATGTATTAATAATAATATTTTGTATTTGTAAGAAGTCATTTTTTTGATTCCAAAATATAAAATTAAAAAAATACGCGTACATCATAAAAAATATTGTAGTTTTTATTAAGTTGAAAATTTTCGAAATAAATGAGGTAACTTGTTTTGCGGAAGAGTTGTTTGCTCAGTAATAAGTGCCTCGCATACCTCCGAGAGCGTAGTACGGTACTCCCGTGTGAAGGAAGGTATAGGCGGCAGAGGCGGGTGCAGAGGCAGGGGCAGATAGGCCATCCGTCGCCGAGCTTGCGGACCGGGACTCGATCAGCGGCCATTCGCGCTTCACGTCATTCCTACTTCGCTATTCTCTTTCGCAATCGACTATCAGTGACGGCCGACCGCGTATCGCGCCACGCAAAATGTAAATAAACCCGCGACAAAAGATGCCGGATGCATCCCGCGACACTTTCCCTAAGATACGAAGAAAAGTGCTAAATGAAAGTCGCGAAAGTTTAAGATGGGTTAGTGCGCTGCCGGAGGGAAGTGTTATCGCAGTGTGACTGACGTGACGGTCGCGCTCGCCATGGACGTGTTCAAGTTGGAGCAGGCGTCTCCCGGAGGAGCTTTGGCGAGGAACGCCAGGGCCCCGACCCCGGAGGTGTCCTTCGATGCTGGTTCCGAGTTTGGGCTTTCATTCTTCGCCACCCCCGAGGAGGCCACGCAGTCATCTCTCCCCCCGCATCCTTTGCATCTGGCACCTCTCAAACAAGGTAGGAAGTCGCTCATCATCAGAATAATCCGAAAGACCCCGCGGCCGAGTCGACGTCAGAGGCAACGACTGCCGCGGGCTGCGAGTTCGATGCCCCGTGCGGAATCACTCGCGACAGGGCCGAACTCGCTCGTGACTGTCGCTCGTCGACGTCATCGCTCTCGAGCCGCAACCCCTATTTTCAGATAAACATTCGACACGTGAGTTTCCAGTCAACAGGTTGCAATGCGAATCGGATGTCAGGGCTTAACGAGTAGTTAACTTACACGACTGCGTCTTTACGAGGCATCTGCGTCGTCCGGGACGGTCCGACCGTCTTCCGGGTGTATTATTAGCGGGCGACTCGTGGTGCATTTATTCCTAGATTATTTTATTCGTACGCAGTTTTGATCTTTCGATCTGTTCCCGGAGAGGAACGCACTATTGCACGCATAGTTCTGCGGTCGCCGTACGTTGAGATCGCGTTTTAATTTTACATCATCAATTATATTTGCTCGCCATGCTACTTCGAATAAATTATAATATTACTCAACAAGCGTAATCAAAATAACACGAATTTAATTCGTCTCATTTCTACGAAATACGAATCTCCGTTTTGAATACATACGTATGCTTTATTATGCACGTACTTGTATGCATAACGTCCGTAGCAGTATGGATACCGGTTTTAGTGTTTAGTGTATGGGCCGGTCGATGTTAACCATCCAGCCTGGAATGAATATCATAACATGTTAACAATGGAGCTATGAATATCAAATATTGCGTGCTTACATATAATTTTGTTATGGCAACAATAATTCGCCGATTTCCTTGACTATAATAAATTCTCTACGCGGTGAAATAAACTGAGTTCGAACGACACCACATCTTGGGAATGTCGGTTTACAGGAGTGTACCGTATCAAACCAAAAGTGATGAGTTTTACGTGGAGAATATAACATAATTCAAAATTGAACGGACGCATTGTACACAGTTGCGTAGGATATAAATAATAAATCATAAATATATTTCTTAAATGTTATACGAAAACACCGAAAGGACGAATACGATATATTGAAATATAAGCTTATATTTTTTACACAGTTTTATTTCCATTAAATATGTTTAAATAATCAAAAACTGTTTCGTCTGAGTTAAAACTGTATTGACATTATTCCGTCAAGGATTGATAGCAAATAAAATTAATTGTATAAATGAAATTTTCCCTAATATAGCATTACTTCGTTTATTATGAAGTGTTCTTTCTCTCAATATTACTGCCACATTTCCCAATTATAAACAGCCAGTAGAAGAACGCTTGGCAATATTAACTTATAGGTTTGAATGTCCGTATTACAAATACGAATATGTCGGGGAAATGGGGTTTCAATACTCCCACTTATGCTCTGTCTTAGAACACTATATCTCACTTTTTTTTAAATTGTTATTATTCACAATAATTTGTACTTAAGGTGCAGTGCAGCAAACTATTTTACTAATTAAGACTAACTTAAGACTTCAGATTACGTGGCATTTCTTCATTATATACAGTCTCACATGGTAATAACGACCAAGAAGGGACCGAAGTCATAAACTCCCAATAGCTATTAGTATTATAGTTATATCCGCGTTAGATTCTAAGAGTATCGTCAATAGGAACATATTTTTATTAAATGGTATGGATCAATACGAAAGCTTTGTGATCCACTTGATGAGACAGCTTTGTTATCAACATTAATACTTGTATAATATTAACAAAAATATAAATGATTTCGCGTTTAAATGACACCGAGTACAGTGATCTGCATACAGCTAATAATTATTTTTAAATAATTTGAATTTCCAAAATTAAGGAAAAATCCGATCACAAAAGTTGTGTATGCAATTTTGTTTGTTGTCATAGCATGGTAATATTACATTGATATACTGTTACTACAAAAAAATCTACACCAAGTTACTCCACAACTTAAAAGTTTGGCTACCACTGTTATATTTACACGTTACTCTCTAAACAACGTGTATTTTGTAAATGGTATATCGTAAAAAAATCTTGTATTTTAATGGAAATTTTAAATAGTTTGTCACCAAAAGAAATATAATATTTAAATTATTAATATGTATTCTGTACATAGAACGGAAACTACACTATGTCCAAAATGGCCCCCTTTCTCTGAGGCTGCTTAAAGTCGTTTTAGTGTATCTTCCCTCTGATACTCTCTCTCTCTCTCTCCATATATCGTCGTTATATTGAAAAAAGGCGTTAAGTCAAAAGACTGTTTTGAGAAAATTGACTTTTAAAGTTTGAGTCTCTTACATAAATATGTTAGGTCAACTGGGACTGTAAGTCTTGTTGACGTTTTTTTCCATAATTAGAATAAATATAGATACATTTAATCTTATCACCCAAATATTCCTTAGTCGGTTTAATGTGTTTTACCAGTAATAAAATATTCAATAATTCGACTTATTGGTGACATTTTAATATTACAGAAGAAATACAAAAATCTACCAAACTCCATTATTAGATCAAAACGGTAATTTTTCGACTTAATGCCTTTTGCCAGTATATTGACGATATAACATAGTGTAATATTTTTTTCGTTATATTATTTTATAGTAATGTTACAACATAATTGAGTATATCACTGGAAACAGTACTATATCGATATCTCATTTTTGCCAAATTTGACATATTGTAGCTTACATCCCAGGTATAGAATTGTAAAAACGGATAATTCAAACGAATAATTTTAATTGTGTAGTTAATAAATGTTAATATACATTTTTTAATGAAACTTTCATTTTAATATGTTTAAATTTATTATTTATTTATTACATATTTGATTTTGACTCGTGTATTGAATCTTTCAACGATTTGAAATAGATAAAACTCGTTATATTATTATATTCGAATCGCTATTTGTCAGCGTATTATGCAAGAACGTATCGACATGAATCAGTGCACTCGCATAGCTAATGCAATTGATAATTTAATATTCTTCGTGTGTATCTTCATAATCATTCTTTTTTAGTTGACTGACATTCAGAATTATATCTACATCAGTCATACAACGAAACCCTGGTCAAATACGAGAATTGTATTCCAACCACGTCTCAAAATTAAAAAAAAATGACATTTTCAAACCCTTATAACTTCGCAATAAGTTAACATACTCACAGTGTATCACCTAATTACGTCGTTAGAATTCAAACGAATTAATCGATAATATATATGATTCAAAAGATGAAAGTTAGACACTCAGCCATGGTCTCAGTATATATCTCTTTACAGTAAATATGTGACAGAAATCCTCACATAAGGAAGATTATTAGAGATTTTTTTTTAAATAAAAGGTATTCATTTAAAATGAACAGATCGGTTGTTTTCAAAATACGCGTCAAGTTTTGAAAAAATCTCTCTATAATACCTGCTTGTCGATATCGTGATAAATATGTTAAAATTATGCACAAATTGTCAGCAAACCAGATAGTTGAGCCTAAGCTGTATTTATATACGTAACAGTCGGTATATTAAGAAAAACTAAACGAAATGAATAGCAGCGACTAGATCAATTCGACGAATTGTCCTAAGTAATCGATATATATTTCTGTTATCACAAACAAAATACACCCACCCTTCGATTTACAGAATTAATTTGTTTCTGAAAAAAAACTATTTATATTTTCTTATTTATATAATTCGGTGGGCGAATCCAATTCATGTCCTTATCTGCTCAATATACGAATATATATATGTAAATAGATAGATAAATATGCTGGATGATCAAGAGAAAAATGAATAAATGAAAGCCGTATTTGAGAAAGACATGGATTTGTTGAAAAGTAATTTAGTAGTAGTAATTTAGAAAATAATATAGGTTATATTCGTATACAACAACGGTTCCCAAACTTACTACGCCCGTCGACCTTTTCTTACGGCAAAAAGCTGACTGAACACCCAGATGAAATAACTATAAATGACTGCATAATAGAAAAATTACAAATTTAACTTGAATGGTAAATGGTGACTGTCAACTTTCATATTGTGAGTTTTTTTATCTCTCATGATAATAAAAATGGGTCACAATTATTTTACTTTATATTAAACCTTTTGTGGACCACCTGACGTTGTCCATGCACCCCAAATTAATATTAAATTGCTACAGACCCCGTCAGCGGTCACAAAGACCCTTGGAGATTTATAGAAACCACTTTGGAAACCACTGGATACAATAATATATGCTTACAAGCTTTAAAATTATCCGTAAACAGATTTTTTTGTTTATTTTTTAAATTCCGTAAGAAAGGTCTTCATAATTCTAGTTATATTTTATGACTCATAGTTTAAATCTGAAATCGTCTTGCTGTCTGCAATAGTTGAGCGTTTGATATATTTATATGTTTCCGTTATTAAATTCTAAATGTAACGATTTGAAATATGTTCATAATTTACTATCTTTAAAAATGATAGTTTGAATGTAAATAATCAAAGCATGCGTGAGTCTTTTGAACTCGACTTAAAATGACAACTTCAAGTTGTCTCGGTATTTCTTCAAGTTGATTCGATAATTTATGCCATTTACGCTTTCAAGTTTTGAAGTGGCGTCAGAGCATGCGATTTTTTTTTTTGGTTTTATTTTGTTTTCTTAATTTTTGTCTCTGTAAATCAGGAAATATGTGCACTCAATTTTTAGTCGCAAACTATTGTAGTAAACATAATCTTATTTATTATACACGCCAACGAAACAGCATATTATTTCCGTAAAGGATTTAAACAAACGATGAATTTAATTATTTTCATGTAAAATCGTAGAAAACACACAACATGAATCTTTAAGTGAAAATAATACGTCTTTTTACAACAAACAGTACATAATCATATTCTTATTAATAATTCACTATTCCATGGCCACATTGGTGATCGCGTGATTTGCTGACAGTGAAACGCACAATGAGCAAACAATATTTTACTGTCCAAATATTGTTTTTTAACATTTTGAAAGCACACTTACCGAGCTTTGTTTTATTATATAGCTTAAAAGCTTTCCTTCCAACACTTAATACACTCTCTGTGTACTATGTATTATATATAATAAACTTATTAATTAAATTGTACATTTTCAATTCCTACAAAAGAAACAAGTATTATAACACGCATTGGCATGGTAACCATGCCGGATTCCCTTCAATGGCTGAAGTAACCTTTAGTCCTATATTGCAGGGTTGAGTGCTTTTCAACTTTTTTATCACTTTGATCGTAGCGTTGAAGTCTTTTCCAAACTCGCAGCATTTTTTAGGAACAATTTTACACTGATTTCCAAATAATACTCATCGGATTCAGGCTTGGACAGCCAAACTGATTTGAGTATTCATCACGTCGAGTATACATAGCACTTCACGCCACTAAGGAGTATCTTTGAGGCAATTAGATAGTCTACAACTTATATATAATATCCAACTCATGCAGCCCTGCTACAGGAATGGTTAAAATAAAATCAAAGATTCATTCTTGCGGTGTCAGAAAGGCAGCCGCTCACAATCGCGGCTTCGAATATTGGCTCGTAAGTGGTGGGGGAAAAAAACTTTTTTCATATCACAACACATTTAAAAGAAGAGTTTACCTTTTTTTCTATAACCATGAATACATTTCTTATAACAATGATACTCGTATATCGGTAGAATGAAGGTATTTCAATTAAATTTTTAATATTAATTTTTAAAAGTAGTTTATTTAATCATTTAAATATAATGGAGTTTTTATACTTATTTCCACAATAATATTTTCTCTGCTACGAAGTTTTTGATTGAATACGTAACGATGTTTTTGTAAAAAAAAAATGTAATTATTTCAAATAACCGTTTCTCATCAAGGATTACCAATAAATAATACAAATTATAACAATCAATGATGTAAGATTTTGCGACATAACAGTTGAAAATAGGATTTATTCACGTATATCAGTATTTCTTGATGATTTTAGACCTGCGTACTGAAAATAGTATGAATATTGTTCTAAACACTACGTGGTCGTCCATAATCTACGTGACGTTTTCTTCTTACTTTTTTTACCCTCCATGTAATACTGTGCGAACATTCAGCTTGACATCCCCCCCTCTCCCTCCTCTTAAAAGTTACGTAACTTTCCACATTAACCGATAACGTACCAGATGCGCATTAACTCGCACAACTTAAAACGTAGTTTGCTAGACAATTTTTGATATTTTGGATGATTTTAATTATAAAAGTGCTGTGAAATGATTATAATATGGTCATTAAAAACAATGCGGTAATTAAGAAACATTCAATATACTTTTAAAAGAAATATTTAGATTCTGTTATTGCTTAAAAATTTATAGCTTACCGGGTTGTTACATTGTGTCTGGCACAGAAAAGGTAAAATAGGAATGCAAGCAAGTTACAATCAATTACTATTCACTTATTGAGAGGGTAAAGTGTTACGTAAGAATAAAAATTAACCCGCTCTCCCCCCGTGTAACGTCATGTAGACGTTGGTGGTCACCCCTCCCTACCCTCAAGAGTATTATGTGGTTTACGGACGACTCCTACGGGATAAATGAAATATTGATATATTTAATGGTTTGCAAAGACCATACAGTGTAACCCCGATTAATCGTTTTTGCATTCATTGTTTTCCCGCAATTATTGCTTTTTCCCGTCTTTCCCGCCAAACACCTGTAAGAAAAGTAAAGACTTTTTTTTATACAAAATAATGTTCATACCGTCGTGATTATTTCGCGTTATTATTTTTTTTCATATATTATGTATTAATTTGAGATTTCCTGCATTTATTACGTTTTTTTCTTCGTTTTATCTTTGGAAAAACCATCAAAACACTAAAAATTGAAATTATACTATATGCAAAAATAATACGTACGAGTTTGACGTGTGCCCACTGTTGATTTTTTTATGCGAAACTTTTGATATATTTTAAGAATAAAAACACAATGCGAACTACACGGAGTTTAAATCATGTTTATAACATATTATTAAATGGTAAAACACAAAACATTAATAAATATTTTGTGTTAAACGAAAACATCATTTTTGCAAAAGTGAGTATTTGAATGCTGAAGCCACTCCTTGTCTATGACAGACAGTCCATGAATAAGGCCGAATGAGAGCGTTATATATACGTCCAGAGATTATTCGTTAAGTTTTTTGATAATTTTTTGATTGCATATGATTTTTGTATGTTTTTTTGCACTGTATAGTCGACTTACGCTCAAAATTCTGTCGAATAAAACTTAATTCCGACTTTATAGTATGAGTGTGAAAGTTATAATCATGTATATATATGTGAAGAATAATTAGACTAGCTTTTAAAAACTTACGATTTCGTATCCGTATTTATGCTCAATGAACATATTCGCTCGTAATATAATCTATATGTAAGCAGACCACGTTATTGGGCGCGATAAGTTTATAACTTTCAAAAATAAATTTAATCAAATAGAAAATCAACACCCAAATACTATCGGCGGAGATGGTATAATAATATCACGAGAATACAGACAGGTTGACTGTGGATGAAACGATAAGACTGTCTACTATTTAATTCGTACTCGTAAATAAGATATTATGTAAAAGACGAACTGGTTTATAAAGAGTATTAATTTAATTATCTTTTTAGTATTATTCTTGTATTTTAGCGATGCTTGATACTCGACAAATATTTATACAATCTATTGATCGCATAGTTATGTAGATTTCTTTCTACCATATCCGCTACGAAACGAACCTTTATGGATCTTTACAATGTGAAAATTGTATTTGACTGTTTTTTTTTTACACATGAAAAAACTTATACATTTTTTGCTAGCTACGAGATTTGATGGCTATTCACTCACCTATGATGGCGACTCTTTATAAACTAGTAACTCATAAAAATTGATATTGATCTGTTCTAATATTGAACATATTATGTTTTAAATAATCTTCATCATATACGAAGATATTTAAGTGGACAAATAACTTCGTATCATACAGATTTAATTTAATTTATAAATTGTCCATTCCTTGTTTGTCCCTCTTTCGATATCCGCTCATGGTCGATCGCTAACTTTAATAATAATCTACTAGGCGTTCTGTTTATTCAAAACTTTTCGAGTTCCCGGTAGACAGTCGATAAACTTGGCAACGTGAAAAATTCAAATCCATAATGGAAACAGTTCACTGCTCTTATAAATTGAAAATAAATTCAAATCGTATCCAGGGAATAAAACTCGACGTATTATGCACACTGTGTATTATTGACAACTCCTTCTTGCACATAATTAAGTTGTTCGAGTTCACCTTTCAAGCAATACAATCGTTCGCCAAGTTATACTAACAATACTTTTGATATGCATGCACCTGTTTACTTAATATATTCATTATTTTATCTATTTATTTTTAAAAGTTAACCAGTATCTAAAAAGAGGAAAGAGCTTATGTGATTAACATTATTTACAATGATTATTTAGTAAAAAACCAGTATATTGAAACAATAGCACAGCTTAACTAATATTTTTCAGAAGATATATTTACAAAAAAATCAAAACCGACATTATCTGTAATTGAAGTTGTGAATTTAGATCAGTGGTATATATTTTCTGTGACTTCACAAAGCAATGTTTTATTTTAATTTTAAGCCTATCCGTACTGGAGTCTCAAGGGACGGTATCACTATACACGTTTGTGCTAAAGAGAAGAATTTAGCATTGGAAATGTCGACTAACAGTCTGCCTCGTCTTCAATTCCATATGCAGAAGGGTTGAGAGTAAACTAACGAAGAGTGCCAGAGACGATGACGTTTGGAGTGTAATTTTTCATTTGGCCATGCGCCTAAACAAATCGTAGCACCATTTCCGCAAAAAATCTTAACAAATCTTCTACGCCAACAATGTATTATAATATATTATAAACTGTGTTATTGTTTCAAGAATAATCTAACTTAACCGTAGCGGTGTAGAGATATTAATTAAATCTTCTCATAGCTGTTGAGTCAAAATGGAGTCGCGGATTTATGGTAGTACGTATATTTTAGGCGAATTCGAATTAGTTAAAAAAGAATCATCGTAGACTCCTTTTTTATTATTGTCTTATTATTATAATATATACATTATTTTTTATTTATAATAACTTAATGAAGCTCAGCTTACACGAGTGAAATTGCATTGGGTATAAATGTCGTGCTCTGCGACCACAATTGTGAAACCATTTCAGCATAATATAATCGTACGTCGTGGTCTAAGCGTAAGAGCAAAAATTGAAACCGCAGTCTTTTGACACACCCGCAGCCCTGATTCTATGTCACTTCCTATATATGAGTATGCAAAATTTAAGGGAGTTTTTCTCGATTTTTTTTCTCAAAAATACCTCAGAAAGCGTAAAGAAAATATTTGCATATCACTTAACCAAGCAGAGTACCGCGGGGAAGTGAATTAGTCCATTTAAATATCTTCGGCAAATATTAGACGGGAAAGTAAAATACTAGTTCAGCAAGAGGAAAAAATATATGTTAACTTATAGCTTATAAGTTAAAAATAGCTATAAACGGTTTGAAAAATATAATTGTAATCTTCAATCCTCTGTAGTAGGTATATCAATTTATAGATTACGAGTTTGAATCCCGTAGCTGGTAAAAATTGACCAAATTTCTTTTTTCTTTTAATCATGTAATAATTGTCAATTATTAGCTCAGCCGTTTCAGGTTCGTGGCCTGGCTACAATACAAATGAATAAATATTTTTAAAAAAATGCAACCAGCACGGGCTTTGAACCCGTGACCCCCGCTTTGCAGGCGTACGTGCTATCCACTAGCCTAACGAGGGCGACAAATTAATATAGCTAATAATTGACACTAGTTGTTACTTGTGAAAATTGTCAATAACTAATTTGTCGACTTATATGATGATTTATAGGTCTGTTTTGTAATGGATATAATAAACAATATATCAATTAATTACATTTTAAGGTTTTTGAAAACCTCGATTTTTTTTTATTTGATAGATATAAAACATTGAAATTTTCGTTACCGATTTTTCAAATCGGAATAGATTTAATTTGATAGCTACGCTGCTGACATCGTTTACGTATTGTCACATTACGCTGTGTTTTTCTAAGTAGCGTAGATAGCATTAATGTCTTCGACAATTCTTCAAGTCAATATATTATACGTGTTTTTGGAACTGGCTTATGCATATTTTATCTCATATTTATTGATGTTTGTAAAAAGTGTCGAAGCGCTAATGCAAGGGTATTTTTAATAATATCGACCCTGTTTATGTAAAAGAGCGTAACTCTCGACTTTTTGAAAAATGTTTTTATTTGATAATCAAAATGTACACAACTAAATACATATTCTGTCAAAAGGAATTAAGTCATAAAAGTTGAATTATTAACGAAATTCAGTTTTAGATTTTGAAAAAAGAACGAGCTACTTAGTTTGTCTAAAAATGAAAAAATCATTAAACGTCAATTATAATGATTTTCCTTTAATAACTTTCATAATTATCAAACCAGGAAAATGAAACACGAATTTATTGGTCATCGTGCACTTTAAGTTTGTGTTAATGTGACTCTGATTAAAAATCATTAAAGCAGGTTTCTTGTGTCTCCTGTATTTTTTTTTCTGTGAGGGTTACTCCTTTTTACCTATACACGGTCGATATTCAACGATAGTGTCGCTTAAAAACAAACATTAGTTAAGATTGTGACATCAGAAGAAATATTTCGATCCTTTTCAATGAAAAAGGTTTCACGCTAAGTTTTTAAAACGTATAATATCCCATGAATGTTTTACCTCGAATTACCCTACGAACCTTAATCACTTACCATCCAACACTTGAATGTCAAGCACCTTGTTAAAGTTTCGTATCAATTTTCGATTCTATAATATCTTGAATGTTGGGAAGTAACATTGCTGTTCTATGTATTAAAGAAATTTCTGATGAATGCGATCATCACAGCCCGCTAGGCATTGGTATGTTGGGATTCACACGTGACCTAATACTTGAAATATTTATGTTTTAACCTTTTCAGGAGTGAGTTTTTTTATTAAGGTTGCACAATTGGGTGGAAGTTTTTTCATTAATCTAGCTTTACATTTTGAATTTTATTAAATTTATGCAATACTATTGTTGTATAATGTTTATTTGATGCATAGATAATGTATTAATATTTTATTGCTTGGCGCTCGACATACATATGTGTATATTTTTTCAAAGCAAATTTTTAGCAGATGCATATGCTTTCTGGACAAGTTCAATATGAAAAATTAAAACATTTCTAATCAAAATTAGTATGAGTTGATATTACAAAGTTAAAACGAAATTTCTGTAGGTTTTTTTAAACAAAAATATGTTTTCTAAATAATTTAATAATTCAATTGAGTTAACTAGCAAATCAATTGCTATGTTTGGCCACTGTGTTGACTTAGTTATCCATAATCAATATGGAATATTCAACTGCCAACTTTAACTCTAAAATACATTGTTTTATAAATACAACAAGTCTTTTGAAATGTCATTCCACATATCCCTTAGTAGAAAACCTGACGAAAAAATATAGAGGAAAATTAGATGGCTAATCATGTAACAAAGGATAGAGGAGGGTACGTGTGTGTCATTTATAGCCATTCATTTAAAAACCGTTTTTAAGTATGCAACAGATCATGTTGCTTGGCATAATTCATTCTAGAAGAGAAATAGCAAGACATTAATTTCTGTACATACTTGTAAATGAATTTTTGTAA
>JAPMAE010000335.1:0-11648 GCA_036584705.1 Rhyacophila sp. 25_7 | reverse complement strand
TAGGAGGGTCTTGGGGAATGTCCGATGAAACAATTCTATTATTGACAAAGTTTGCAACGAATGCATTAATAAAGTCTGCGGCAAAGTATGTGGAAAATAAATCGTGATAACTTATAACAAGGTATAATTCTAATTAATACTCGACTTCAATATGTATACAATATTTTCTATGACTCCAAAATTAGGTCACAAGAGAGTTGACTTAATATACTCGTATTCTACAGATATCAATAGTTAATAATAAAGACATGAACAAACATAACGCTAAGCTAGAATCCCATGCTGGTCACAAATGTTTTAGATTTTTTTATTACTGTAGCCTCCTTATCTTACCGTTGATAAAATTCAGTGAATATCTATTATTGAGATATTTGACGATTTTGATTATTGTAGGCCACTACAATCAACTCAATTATATGACCTTTCTAACGTCTCTATCTCCATCGTTTTCTTCGCAGTTATACCAAGCCTTTCTGTATCTCTCGTAATTTTATGAGGCAATTTCTTTCTGGAACGCCCAAGAGACCAAACGTTTACTACAGTTTCTTCAAATAAAATATTCTAGGTTCATGGCAACTAGCAATTTGACCCGCTCATATAAATCTCGTTGTTCTCGAGTGTTTTACAATGTTAAGTCAGGTCAACTTATCAGACTCATTAATGATATTCCTAGATAAATACTGGTAAAATATTTATTCACTTGTATACTACATGTATAGTAAAACTATTTTAACGTTAAGAGTTGTTATCAACTGGACATTACTTTGGTTCCGAACCAACTAAATTATTTTTGGAATGATCCAATACTCAAAGTGATCGTTCATTTGCTAACACACTATAATAATTTTAATTTATTAAGAAATATAAAATATAATATGTACAATAGAACATAATAGTACAAAATATTTATGTTTTCTTTTTATTATTTTTTTTACTGCAGTGTATTATTTTCAAGTAAATAATAAAATTTTTGTTTCAATAAATAAATTATCTTTATTTGTTTTCTTTTTATTTCTTAAGACTAAATACATAACTAATTTATATTATACAGATATTTCTTTTTTTTCATATAATTCAAACTATTATAAATATTCTATTTAATACTTAAGTTATTTTTCAGCCTAACTTTGATACATACGATATTGCTTACAATAAATTGGCTTATTTCTGTTAGTATGCTTTTAAAGATTTTTACTAATACTTACATAATGTATTTACAATATTCAAGCTGGTCATTGTTTTATAAAAAAACTTTCATATTTTGATGCTTTCTGAGACAAATTAATATTTTTCTAATTAGGAACTACACATTTACACATATTTTCCTGTCAATAAACAATCACGAAATCTTTAAATGTATCAATATTTTTTTTTTAAATATCTATTATACAAAGTTAAATTTGTTTTCTCATTTAATATTTTATACATATGAATTAATTAAATGAGACCGTCTTGTACGTATTAAAAAATATCAATTGGTTCAAGAGTATGGAAGACTTTTTCTTCAATATTTTATAATATATTTACGTCTGTTACACCACACAATTATTTACCAAATTGACATATCGTCTAGGACGAGGAATGGCATATTAAAAACAAATTGATAGCAAGTTATCATATTTCATGGAATCCTCAAAAAACTTCTCACACAGGTGAAAAACTATAATATATAATGATGTAAATATCTGTCAAATATAAAATAATAGCCTCATTTTACTTATGTATAATATATATAAAATATTTGCCGATATGAAGTATTATTACATTGCAATTTGAGAATATAAAGATTTTACAATAATATATCGACTCTGTTTAGGCAAAAGGGCTTAAGCCCATATTTTTTTGAAAAGTGATTTTATTTGACAATCACAATGCACACAACTAAATACACGATCTACTCACAGGAATTAAGGCGAAAATGCCGAACTATTATGGAAATTCAGCTTTAGATTTTGAAAAAAAACGACTTACTAATCTTTATCGAAAGGAAAAATGCATTAAACATGAATTTGAATGATTTTACTTTAAAAACTTTTTTAATTATAAGATCAGGAAAATAAATTACCATATACTCGTATTAGTCATCGTGCACTTCAAGTTCGTGTTAGTGTGACTTTGACTAAAAATCATTAAAACGCGTTTTTTGTGCCTCCTGTAAAAATTGTTCTGTGAGGGTTAATCCCTTTTACCTAAACACAGTCGATATGTATTAAAATTTAATAAGTAATGTATAAAATACGTATGTTTATCGTAGAGATAAGTAATATTCATAAATTTCTAGATGTGCCGTTTTCGATATAAAATGACAATATTGCGATTTTTTTTTAAATAACACCCCAATTTTACATACTTTTTCCACAAAATATATTTTAGTAATCATGACTCGTCAGTCGAATAAGTCTTAACAGACATGCCAACGTTACGATTTGAAAAAAATTATTTGTTGAGAAAAGTATGTGAAACTACGTCCATCCCCCGATCAAATATTATCCATAAAATTGATGTTCCGTATTCGATTTTTTAACTTATAATATCAATTTTATGTGTTTTATGGTGGCAAAACAATTACTAAATGAAATATTGTACATATTTGAGACATACATAGAACAAGTGATACCAGAAGGTTCGTTGCTATGCACAGAACTTGTTTAAAATATATGTCGATTTTTCCGTAAAGCGACTTTATCAATATTTGTTAAGCTCCGTTGTAGCGAAATACCACGTACAAAGGTCTATGGAAATCGAAGAATGGGTGTATTATTTCATAAATATTTCATGAAGGATTGAGATTAAATTATAATAATTAGTTATGAAGAAACAATAGATATGTTTTCTGCCAGACAATACAAGTATACTAATAAATAATACAAATATATATAAACGAAACATATCGACCCTGTTTAGGCAAAAGAGATTAATCGTTAATTTTTTGAAAAGTGTTTTTATTTGACAATCACAATGTAAAAAACTAAATACACGTTCCGTCAAAAGGGATTCAGCCAAAAATGCCAAATTATTATTGAAATTCGGCTTTAAATTTTGAAAAAAAACTACCCACTAAGTCTGTGTAGAAAATAAAAAAGCACCAACCCTCAGTTTTCATAATTTTCCTTTAATAATCTTTTTTAATTATCAGTTTAGGAAAATAAAATACCAATTTATTGCTTATCGTGGACTTCAAGTTATGTTAATGTGACTTTAACTAAAATTCATTAAAAAACGTTTTGTGTGCCACCGGAAAAATTTGTTTCGTGAGAGTTAATCCGTTTTGCCTAAACACCGTCGATATTCAATCCGTATTATATCAGTTTTCAATACGAAATTTATTATGGTTTACATTTTAAATACCACATTTCTGGCATTTATTCTTAAAAATATATACATTACAAATAAATACTTGTAAATCACATTGTAATCACAACAATCAAGTAATTCTATAAAATTACAATAACACCAAAAATATATGTCCTCAAGTTCTTCTTCCACGTTTTATTCTTATGCTCAATTCGTATCAATATTTCACATTCTCATCCTGTTTTCTTTCGTCTATACAATTTACACCTGACATTCACAGACAAATTTAATTGATATGTTTACCTTGGTATTCAAATAATACTTAATTTTAATTTCATTTTACTATAATCAATAAAATGAATTGATTAAATAATGTTACCATAGCGAGCAATACTCCTGATTTAAACAATATTCTTCTGATTCAGATTGTGTTTTAATTGTTATCAAACAGTTTTCAATCAAATGTTAATTACTACGGATTTAAAATTAGTATGTATTGCTCGTAAAATATCTGTTAAAATATAAAAATGCATTTTATATAATTGTTAATGAGCATTCCTATCTCAGTTTCGTTTTTCCCTAATATTATTATTATTACTATAGTAATTGAAGGGATTCTTTAGAATATTTACAGTAAAACATCGTATGTAACCTTTAGAACGTTATTTTTTGTCATTACTGTCATCTGTTAATATATTGTTAACAGTTTCCATATCAGCATGCGTTATTTCTTTCCCTAAACGTTTTCTATCTCGCACGCCAGATGACTCTGTATCAACAAATGAAGGGTTTTCGAGTCCATTTGTTTTAGAATAATTCACTTTTGTTTTATTATGATTTACAACATCACTTTCATCTATATCACCTGCCTGATAGCTTTGGTTGTTAATTCCTAAATTTTTCACAGGAATATTTTCTAAATACAGATTGACGTTTTCTTTGCTTTCTTTCAAACGCGTTTTCTCGTTACGATCGACATCACCGTTTCCAGTTTTATCATTAGCTTCAACGTCTTTAACTTTGGACTGTTTTTTACAGATGTCGTTGCCTTCTACTTGGGGTCGCTTCATCAAATAAAATTTATTAAAGAGGTAATAGACGCAGCCTGTTATCAAAGTTGCTGCGGCGAATATTCTATACGTCGGTCTTGTACCGAATGCTTTCATCAAGTAACCACCGATCAAGCTTCCTGATCCTTTACCTGAAATAAGGATACAAATATTTAGATTGAAAAATCATTTTAAATATTTATGGTTGTAAACTGTACACGAAACAATCATTTTACACAAGTCTGAAACATGTTTGTCGTTCAATTTTAACAAAACAAAATAAAAATTGATTGTATGTACAAAATGCCTTATATTTTTTTTATGATTATATCCAATAATAGATGTAATATTTATAATAAGAGAATTATTCTACCGTGCAATTTAGTGTAGACATAACCAATGTTGAAATTCTATTGCATTGCATCTACATAATGTTTTTCAACCGCTTACACCGAAGTCACTTTCATTTAATTACTTTATTTGTGAAACCTACAGGTTGGCAAGTATGTTATAATTAAAAAATGAAATATAAGAAGCTATGGCGCCGGATGTCACGTTTTTCAAAAGGTAAAAGACAGCGAGTGTGCATCTTTTAATGCATAAAACCCTCAATTTTATTATAATATTTAGTGAATCAAATATTAGGCGAATCAATCAGTCAAACTTACCAACTCCGTAATAAAGACCTCCCAATAAACCTTGAATGCTGGTATCGGTAGTTGTGGTGGATAAACGAGCGGCATACGTTACAGCTGCAGTGAACGCTAATGAAGATGTCACTCCTTCCAGGGCTTCGAAGATCAAACACATCCAAGGGTTGTAAATTAAAGAATAACCTAAAATAAAATACCTTTTTTACTAGTGATTGAATGCAGTTTTGTTATTTACTTAAATAATCGCTTTATTAGTGTTATTTAAATTAATCTTGTTTGTTTTCAGAGTTCTGTGCAACAATTCTAGTTCATAGAAAAAAAATGTTAGTCTATATAAATTTTATAATTTAGGAACTATGAGAAGGTTTTCAAGGAAAAGTTTTTCATTGTTCTATAAAACTTTTAAATATAGCTTAGGACAGTGATGCGCAACCATAGCCCCCGGGCCACGTGTGGCTGATAGCAGGTTGAATTGTGTTCCGTTATTTACTCACATTCACTAAACCAAAAAAATATGTTTATTTCATAATTTGAAAATTCTTAATATTTTTTATTTGGTTGAGTGTACTTGTGAGTCCAAAAAAACGCCAAATAGATCATTAAAAATACAATTTCCATCTGCATAACTTTTGACGTGTTAATATTTATGCACATCTACTGTTATGCAAAAAATATGGTTTTTTGAATGATACCTCAAATTATTGACTTGTCAGTTTTGGCCCGTTGTAGGAAAAAGATACTCACCATTTCCACCACTCAAAATTTCATTTATTTTTTGTAACGTTTAAGTTTTTTTATTTACATTTGGAGCCAGAATATAGACCAAAAAGTTAACAGCTGGAGAATTTTCTCACTGTGAAGATATATATATATACATATATATATAATCAATTTTGGACGGATAAGGTATAAACAAAACACAATCAAATAAACTCACGATCCTGAGCAACCAAACTTGCATACTATCATACCGCATAATTAAACGATATGTTAATTATGCTCAATGATGTTTAGCGGGTTCATTTTTATGTATTGTCAATTGGAATGTAATGTGGTTTTCAGTCAACATTATATTTGTATTTGCTAAACAGTCATATATTTACACAATCGAATCATATCAGAAAGCTTGCTATTAAATACCACCTGTTTAAATTAATAAGTGCAACAACAATAACATGTATATTAAATATGTAATACTTGTAGTGAAAAATATTAGACAAACTAAATATTGAGCATACGGTATCGTGAGACTATTTTCAAATATGTAAATTTTAAGTTAAGCAATTTATTGAAAATATGATCACCAATAAATGAAGTTGTAAAATAAAATAACCCGCATAAAGTGTCTTCATTTTAGTTGACATTTCTTGACGATATTTCTTAATTTTACGATACGAAATTAAAGACTGACCATACTATAAAACACTAGGGTTTTTTGAAATATATACAAATAAAAAAACACTAATTATCGATTAATTCGTATCTATCTTTATATTTATATATACCTCAGTGTTAAGTAATGACTCAAGTGGATCTATACGTGTTTGAATTTCGTCATGTCATTTTCAAGTATAATTTTATTTGCTTATAAATAAATCATACTGAAAAAATATTTTTTGGGGAAAAATTAATTTAAATTAATGTAACTGACAAATGTGTATAATCAGTGAGACCTTACCATAGAATATATGGAAATTCTAATCGTAGTTAATGTTAGATTAAATAATACAGAGAAAATCAATATTCTAAAAAAGTGTTTCCCTAAAACTAACAAACATTTTATAAAATAGAAAATATACACAAGTAATCATCGCGCTGTCTTGCAATCGCTTTGAACATAGGATGTTCATGCGTGTAACTATCATTACACGAGAAGCATACGGATGCAAGTCCCAAGTATGAAATGTTCATGGGAGCCATTTTTTTTGTATATGTTACGTTACCAAGTTTAGTTATTGCATCTCATATATTTTAAAAATCCTTTATTATTTGGTCGTTAGACTTTTCATCTATCTGCCATAAACATGATTATTTACTGGAATTTGTTCTAAGAAAATTCTTCGATATTTGGAACTACGTATGCTTTTCGGGTATGGATTCGAGTATATACAATATTATGTTTCGATGTATGGTTTTCAGAGTTTTTCTTGACTGACTGCGTGAATTTCATTAATTAATTGTATTTTGAGTTTCCATTTAGAACAACTTACCCAAAAGTCTTATAGAGTAAAACAGAAACCCGATGAAAAGAACATTAGCGTGACCGATCCGTTCAATGATTGGACCTGACATCACCAGAAGAGGAATGCCAGCTATTCCACCGACAGTTATCGTAACTCCCATGAGACTTCTGGAACCTCCAAGATCTTGCAATAACCAGAACAGGAAACTTTCAATGTATCCCCATGCAGTTCCTGTAATAAATTACACGGAAACGATATTATTACAGCTTTTACTTTGATATGAAGCAATATTAGACGATAAATCATTTACTCAGCACGTGAGTATGGGACAATAATAACAACAAGTAACCAATAAGCTATTATTATTCTAAATAATCTCATATTATTTTCTAAGTTTGAAGAAAAAAATAATTGTATGCTTAAATTTTTGCGTTATAATTCTGTTGATGGTGCATACGTCATCCGTTAGTCCTTAATTTGAGTGACGTAGCTGGTAAATAGATAAGTACGAGTATGTATATTTAAAATCTGGTCGTATATCTGATGACTTGAACAATTAGCAAAATCCCTAAAAAATCTCTTAAGGCAAACTTAACACTGTTTGTGGTGTTTTTGTTTCATAGCAATAATATTAGATTACATAGGTTATTTGACTTCAAATGATATTTCCCACATGTCAAAGACATCTTGAAAATATTAAGATTATATATATATTTTAAAATGTATAAAAAGTTATTATTATCTAAATAAATAGAGTTTATTTCAAAACACTTATTTCATTCTGTTCATTTTCCGTTTATTTTATGATAGTTTATAGTAGTGATAAAAAACTAGCGGCCCCATAGCTGAACAAAAAAAAATGTTTTTAATCACAATTAGAAAAATTATCAATATTTATGATTAAGTCGAATTCACTTTACTCTTCGCAGTTTTTCATTAAATACATTTTACATCTATATAATTTTTAATTTGTTAATTATATATGAAAGCATTTATTTTTTTATGTATCAAAAATCTGTTTTTTAAACTATACTTAAAATCACTTTAAACACATATATATATACCTTTTCGGTGCCGAACATAATGTCATAACCCGGTAAGCTGTGAATTTTTAAGCAAAAATAAAACCTTAATATTTCTTTTAAAAGTATATGGAATGTTTCATTGTCATGACTCTGTTTTTAATAATCATATCGTAATAATATTTTTATCATATTTAAAATTATCCAAAATATTCAAATTTGTCTAGCAAATTTAAATATTTTCATTTTAAATTGTGCGAGTTGACTCGTTTCTGGCACTTAATTAGTTAATAATCATTCAGTATATCGTATATGTGCATGCAGAATTTTTCTATTTATTAAAACATTGCAATTGAAAATATTATTAAGACAAGACTAAGACCGAGGACGTTGGAACGTTCCCCATTGCACAATGCTTTTTAACACTTGGCTGCGGTACGTAATTATTAGTATGGTAACAAATACCAATATTCGATATAAAGCAATTTTCAAATTGGTTATCGAAGAAAAAGTGATTGCGTTATTTATTTAATCACGCTCGATTAGGCTGATCTGCATCAATACTCATTCAGATTAGAAACCTCTGCAATGATCATTGACCTACGTATTTCTTTAAAATTCTTATACATAAGACACAATCAATCGTGGTACACCAGGAAATTTCACCGCAAAAATGTGTACCTATATATACCATTACCGTTACTATATATATACATTTATTCATTGTCATAATTAATATGAATATTAATTATACGAGGATATAAATTTTTATTATATTACTCAAAAATACCATTTGTTATAATATTCAGTAATCCTTATATGTACGCGAATTCACTTTAACGCGGTTTCGACGATTAAAAATTCACTTCCATAGCCTAATGTTAATATCCCGTAAGTGACGTTTTACAAATTTTACAGGAAGCTAAAAATACTTAATATTTTCGAATATATATTTTACATTTTTTCCTACTAATTATAGATTACTTGTAAATTTAATTAATATTCGTTTAATCGACGTATTTACTGGACACTACATATGGACACATATAAATCTCAGACCAATCTGCAGAAAATCTAAAACTAAGATAACACAGAATGAACTTATTTTAGAGGGAAACGATCGAGCAAGCGGGAGAGTCTAAATATGTTCATTATCCCATCACCATCGACAAAAGGATAAATTTCAGTGTTTTAAAAGCCAATTGATCTTAGATTATGACTGAAAATTTTGTAGTAAAATGGTTTATTTTTCTTTTTCTTTTTCACTAAGAGTATGATATTCAAAAATGGGCTGACGCATATATTTTATACGACTTATTATTGCTCCATTTACGCACTGTTTTCATGGTACTAATTATTTGCGTACATAGAGGGATTACTGTATATGAAAAATTAATATCAATTATCATTACATACGAAAAAGTCTCAAGTCTCAAAAAAAAAAGATTTTTAAATAAACCGCCAAAAAAATAGTAAATGTAAAACATTTCTTTTTGCATTTAGCCACAGATTGTATTTTAGATCAAACTGCATTTGCAAATAATAGTCTCAAATGTATAATAATTGAACGGTGTTATATAATGAAATAAAGTGTTGCATAAAACGGGTTGTCATTTGAACATTGAAATTAGAATTGAAAGAAGAAGAACTATGGTATGTGAATAGTTGGTGAACGTACAAGTATCATATCATTAACCATTGCGTTTGAATAAGGGCATCACCTCTTATAATGTTGATATAAGGGTCGTATATAAACCACGTAACGCTCTTGAGGGAGAGGGGGGGTGATCATCAACATCTACATGGCGTTACAAGGGGGAGGGTGGGTTAATTTTTATTGTTTTGTAACACTTTTCTCTCTCAAAAAGTGGATAGGATGTGATTGTAAGTTGCATCCCTATTTAACTTTTTCTGTGCCAGACATAATGTCACAATTCGGTGAGCTCTGAATTTTTAAGCAAAAACAGAACCTAAATATTTCTTTTAAATGTATATTGAATGGTTCTGTATCATGACTTTGTTTTTAATGACGATATTATTATAATCATATCTCTGCACTTTTACATTTAAAATGATACAAAATAGCCAAATTTGTAGAGCAAACTACGTTTTAAGTTGTGCATGTTGACTGGCTTCTGGCATTTAATCTAATGTGGAAAGTTACATGACTTTAAAGAGGAGTGAGGGGGTGAAGCTGGATGCCTACATGGTGTTACATGGAGGGGGGAGGGTAAAAATTGTATGAAAAAACGTTACGTGGTTTATGGACGACCCCTAAAATGTAATCACAGACGGCAGAAGCAGAGACGTATTAAAAAACTTACGAGTTTATAACCGCGTTGTAGTACACGCGCGTTAAATCTATGAATCATTCTGTGCATTAGACACAACAATAAATTGTTATCCAATACTTTTTACCGTACATATTTATAGAAAATAACATAATTAATTGAATTATTATCCTCGTGTTATTTCCACAGTAAAAAAAAATGCTAAACACATTCATTATCATTATGAGCGTTATAAAGTAAGGAGAGTCGGCTTCTGACAATGGCTGTCTGCGTTTACCTTTATATATATATTTTTAACCAATATCATACAAATAAATGAACAATAAAGTTCCGGCATTGTTTCATGATATAAAGAGAATTTCACTACTTCACCATATATTCTCAATGTTTCATACTACCAGTGATATGATAAGTAATATAGGGTATTCATTTGTAATAAAATAAATTTACCCAGTACAAAGCAGACCACAAACAATGCAACGATCTCGACATTCTTGAGTACAGATACCACATCATTCATTAGATTCGTCGCCGGTGATTTGAACTCCAGATTGATGGTCATCATTAAAAATCCACTTGCAACTTTCAATACAGCATATAAGTAAAACGCCGGCCTAAAATTATAACAATAAGTTGTATATTATTACATTTTTATTACAATTTGGTTGCTAAAAATATATATCCAGTAGCGTAAATACCGCATTTAACAATATCCGATGTAACTTGTGTTACTTTAATAGCTATAAAAACCTATTAAAATAGTACGAATTGTGAAATGCAATTAGTTTCTGACATTTATATTTTGAAGGGAAAACTTATTGATTTGCTCAATAATATATTTTCTCGCACCTCAATTTTTAGAGATCAACTTTTTTGGTAGGCCTTTCCGTAGTTTTTGCATGAGAGCCTAAAAATTGTAACTACGCTAATGGATATAACAGCTGAAACACGAAGTGAAGACAGAATACATACCGGTAGATGGTGAGATTCTATGATGCTCATTGCTCACTAAGAATCCTTGATATGTTTGAAGAAGACTATTATTCCAAATAAAGCTTAAAAATTCTTCCCATATTCTTAGGAGTATACAACACATAGTAGAACATGATAGAAATGAAGATATACTCGTATATAAATATATATATATATGTATGTT
>JAPMAE010000334.1:0-21301 GCA_036584705.1 Rhyacophila sp. 25_7 | reverse complement strand
GATCTTTTTTGTAAAATATTGTTCCAATTTTTTTGGAATCATCGCAACATTACTCCTACACTGAAATAGATTACTGCATACATATGTTTTTTTCATTGTAAATATGTTTTTTATGGTTTACAAGTAAGAATAAATAAAAAAAAACTTTCTATTTATGAAATCTACACTAAACATTCTTGTTTCTTAGATACATACACTTTTCAGGACGAACGTAAATCATTTAACAACATATGAAGCGGCCTCTTCACAACATCTAGGTAAACAAGTCCTGGAAGGAAATAACTGCTAAAATTATTTTGTTTTTTACTTACTAGGCGAATTGTCAGTACAAATATCTTTCTTTTGCGAAAATACGAGTACATTACAAACAAAGAGGGAGGTATAATACTACTCGAATAGGTACAAGCGAAAAAAGGTAGTTAAAATTATACGATTATAAAAAATAAATCACAATATTTAACGAATACTGAAAGACTAGAAACATAATATATTTTTTGTTTGTAAGCCTTTCCAAATAATATTCGCCAGTCATGGCGCCGTTTAATCTTTGAGATATGCAAAACTGTAATGTCATTAAATTTCACAGGGGTGGTCAAAGATCGTGATACTCAGTATTAACACCGAACGCATATTAACCTGTCTACGAGTATAGACGCTCATATGCGTTCGCTGAAAATTTGCTTTGGAAAGGTATGGACGTATATGTACGTCAAGCGCTGAGCAATAAATTACTCTTATATATTATTTATGCATCAAATAAACATTATACAACAATGGTATAGCGTACATTTAATAAAATTCAAACTTAAAGCTACATGAATGAAAACTTTCATCGTTCAAATTGTGAAACCGCAATTTAAAAAAACTCGCCCTAGAAAGAGGTTAATAGTTTCAACTGTTAATAAATTTGAACACACGAAACAGTATGCATGTAAGCGGCCGATTACATTAAATTAGCGCTAAATATAATTTAAGAATATTCGATAATTCCGGGTGCACGTTCTGTTCTATTATATTTATCAAGTATAAAAGAACATTAGCTAAATATTGTTTAGAACATTGTGTATATATTAAGCTGAAATTAAGTTATTGGAACATACAACGAACGGTTTGTATTTTTTTCTACATTTGCAAATACAAAAAAAAAACACCTCAATCAGACGGATTTGTCAATATAAGAAATTCTTGTATGTTATACGAATATTTTAATGGTGTGCTGTTTATAATGTTACATTTAAGTGGTTTTTATTGTTACTATACTCTGCATTGCCCACCCCTATAAAGAGGCCCGCCATTCATTTGCGTTAATATACTACATTATATATAATACACACAGCGATTTTTTCACATCTGTTCAAATGTCGCGGAAATTCGTCAGAATATGCAACTAAAAATATTAAAATGATTATTATTAGAGTTGACTGTCTACTTGCATCTTAAGTATGGGCGAGAAGTGGGACTGATATTATGAATTCATACTCGTATAAGAATGGAGATCATCCAAAGTTCGTATTTTTCTAAATCAATATAGGACAGACAATTTGTTTTCTACAGATGAACACTGTCAGTATCACTGTCTCACTGTACTATAGTTAAACATTACACATTAAATTATAATATACATGAAACACTTATTTCAATAAAAAAAAAACATTAAATCTGATGTATAAAACAATCAAAAATCAATCTATTATGTTTCACGTGTGTAACATCCGTAATTCATTCAAACGAATGTGATGTCTAGATCGACCATATTGGATATTTGCGACTTTCCATAAGGTTTATTTTAATAAATTAATCCATACTTCAATAAGTATTAGGAAATCGATATTATGATTCAGGTACCGTAAAATTGGGTTACGTTGTCTAGCTTATTTTATTTTTATAAAACTACTCACAAATAACTTATTTTAATGTAAATATTAATGTTTCATGTATGGTATTACAAAGGGTTCTTGCTGGTGACACTTAATAGTACAAATAGTTTCCTATGTTATGTTTACATCAGTTTTGCACCATTTTAGCGAACTTTGATATTCCAGATTGAGGAATGATTTCTCAAAACTTTATGTTGTATCTACAAAGACTATATAAGGCAGACTTCTCATATTCAATCACATTTCTTATTGATATCTTATGAAGCATACATGAAACATTAATATATATACATTAAAATAAGTTCTTTGTGACGAGTTTTATAAAAAAAAAAATGAGCTAGGCAAAGTAACTTCATTTTACGGTAATCTGTTAAGTGTTTATTCGAATTTCTTGTGTTTCGTGCTCGGACTTACGATGTTAACATCTCCAGGGTGAGTTTTTAAAGTACAGTTGCACAATTGGATGAAAGTTTTTTCAATAATCTATCTTTAAATTGAATTTTATTAAATGTTTGCAATACTATTGTTGTATAAAAAAAAACAATAAGATACGGGTATTTTATTGCTTTGTGCTTGATGTACATATACGTTTATATATTTTCAAAGCGAATCTTGAGCGAACGCATATGCGCGTCTATACTCTTGGACAGATTTTAATGCTTTCCTTTAACTACCGATAGCTACGATGTACGACCTCGTTTAAATACAAAATATAAGTATAGTATGTACTTTTTTATTTATTTCATTCTCTGGTTTTTAGTAGGAACATATTCGCACTACTATCCGATTCATTTTTACTTAGTGTTTAATAACATTTCAAACGTTCTAATCATAATGTGATATTAACCTGTAAATCGGATAGATTGATTTTCGCGCGTCATGAAATACACAACTAAACGGTTGTGGGATTATTACCATCGCGTTACATTATAAAACAAACGTGAGAGCCAAAGATGTTCTATTTACTCTTTATATTATCTTATAATTTGAATGTGTACTATGCTCTCCGCTGGTGAATATTCGAATACGCCAGTCTGCATACAGCTGTGTGTGTCAAAATCAGCTGTTTATAAAAATAGTGGAGGCCGACAGCGGGTGACGATACGTCTATCCCACGATCATGAGGATAACTGCCGTCAATAGTTTCTTGGCTTGCCTTGTTACTATTTTCGTATGCAAGATGTACGAAAATCTTCAACTCGTGGGCTCTCGAAAGAGGCCCGATGTGGAACTTCCTCGTACTCTCGCCTCGTGGGCATTAGTTCATACAATACGGTGCATGCGACGATTCTTCTTAACTTTTTGTGTGCCCGACATATTGTCACAACTCGGCAAGTGTGAGTTTTTAACCAAAAATAGAACGTTATAATATTTATTTAAAAAATCTTGAATGTTTCTTTGACATGGTACGAAGTAGTAATCCTCGGATTCACAAGTGGATATTTTTATAGGTACTTAACACGACATCTTTGGTGAAAAACCATTTTACTGATATAATATCACAGTTTTAGATACTTGCTTCAATATATCGTGGGTATACTTGCAAGTGCGTGCAGTTTGGTAGATTTTAGCAAGCTCTATAGTATGGTAAAACATACTTAGCAATATTACTTGTACTTTTTCTGTACTATTAAAATTTATCTACGTATTAAGTCGATATCGAATATTGTATTACTGGGAAAACACATTAACCGACTAAGGATTATTTGGCTGACCAGATTAGGTATTTCTAGGAATATTTTAATTCTAGAAAAAACGTCAACAAGAATTAATTACAGTCCCAGTTGTCCTAATATATCATCGATAAATTGTATTTTTAACCATATCCGCTCCGAAACGAAGCATATGGATATGCACAATGTGAAAATTGTTTTGACAGTTTTTTACGAGTAATAATAGAATTATTAACTCAACCGTTTCTAGTTTGTGTCCTGGCTACAATAAAAATGAATAAAAAATTGCAACCAGCATGAGGCTTGAACCCGCGACCCTCGCTTACAATGCGTACGCACTATCCACTAGCTTAACGACGGCGTGTATTTATGAGACTAAAACTTTATAAACCAATTTTCTGTCTTTTTTGACTTTTCGCCTACTGACAGTAGGAGGCGATATAATTTTATAGTTTTAATTTTTCTAATTTTTTTTTTAAACTTATAATTATGATTGTAAAATATAATTTACTTAAAATTAGCTGCGTTTGTACATATTAAGAATGTACACTTTTGCCTTACAAGATTGACATAAAACGTCAAAATGAAAAATGAAAAAGCTGCATGTCGATAAATCACCGATTGCCTGAAATGTTAAAAACCACGATTCGGCTATTGTTAAATGTATAGGCCGGTAACAATTCGCATATAAAATAAACACCGACAGACTTTTAATCATTATTATTCAGAAAGTATCGTTTTTCAAAAACGTGCTTGTGAACTGTGTGACGTGGTAGCAGATCGAACCGCGCACAGAATGCGCAGTTTGTATTGAAAACCGAGACAGGGGTCTATCGAACATCGTTTCAGGAATTTTCTCCCGACGGAATTAATTATAAAACATGTACCGTTAAAGACTAATCTTATTTGAACTTGGCTCACGTAGACGGTCCATTTGGCTGAAATATTTCACGGAAACCTGTTACCAAGATGGTAAATTCTCAATAGATACATTCTTTTTTACATAGCTACAAAAATTTACAATTTTTTCGTCTACAGAGCGGTCAGAGACCCGTCGCGCGTAAGCGAATATCCACGAACCAGTCAGCAGGCGAAACCGTATTCTCTATTTGCTCATAGGTCAAGAGCGTATAATAATTCTTTTTATCGAGCGCGTGAGGTGTCACTCGCACCTTATAAAGAATCGACAACAATGTAAAGCAAGAGAATTTTTATATTTCATATAATATAACTTTGATGTTTAATATAGTTCTCGCAATAGCACTGCAGGCGAAATTTTGTCGATTTATTAACTTTTTAAGGACCCGCCAGTACTCACAACCGCGATTATGCACGGTCGCCTACTTGACCCTTCACGAAAGCAATGTCTTTTTTATTTACCACGTTTTGATTTTAAAAGTGCCCGTCACAGAGTCGCATGTGACGCTATCACCGTGCACAGTATGCTAAAAGTATGGAAACGATTTATTAACCGCACTAGCAATCCAAGAATCGCAGATTCGAATCTCTTTCTAATAAGATTTTTTTTAAATCATTTGTATTTGTAGCTAATACATAGATCCAAATGGTTTAGCTAGTATTTACATTGATTATACTCACGTGTTCCCCTATTTTTGTTTCTTTCTATCTATTACGTTTTATACTCGTGGTTTTTTTACTAGGGGCCGTGGTCACAGTTGGGATACAGTCGTCGCTCGGTTACGGTTAAACGCGATATATTTTTAAATAAAACTGTACCTAAAAATGAATTCACCCCTTTATTTCTCGCTTACAAAAATAAGGTTGCGTCTTATAACCAGTGTGATACGATAATTAACCTTTACACTATCTGCATAGTGTAAAGGTCTGATATGCTCCACCTTACATGAAATTTAAAAAAATGCTTTGGTGGATTAGAAAAATTCGAACTTGGTTTTTACGAGTAAAATAAACGGGGAACAGAACTCATAATGAGGAAAATTCTGCAATATTGTTTTACACGTATTAATAAAAATAAAAGAAATACAACGCGCACGGTTTTATTTTCGCAATTGAATTCTCGTATAACGAACCACTGGAAACCCAAGATGGATAGAAATACGAAGTGTATGAACACACTTACGGGATATACGGAAGAAATTTTGGAAACCATGTAAACAACGATATTGACTCGAATAAACGGAACCACCAATTCTTGGAATAAACATATATGTGCACTTATTTTCCCGTATATATTTAGGGATCGGTTTATGACTTAATGTTGTCCATTCAGAGATTCAGCGTTAATTAACAATAATACATTGGCTGGCACCCATGGCCAGGTATTCTCCTTATTTCTGAAAAATCGATCGTATGCGGATTATTTTACTCGTTTTTTGTATCGTCAGTTAAATTCAAACCCTTCTGTAGAAAAAAATACTGATAAAAAATCAGGAAGCGTTTCTCAATTCATGGGAAAAGCCGAAATAGTTTGTGAAATATGGTGGTAAAAACTTCGAGTTTGTAGAAAGTTTTCATTATTTCATTGACGGTATTGCTGTGGAAAAAATTATACGTCTGCTCATGAAAATAATAATATTTTCATCCAATAGATTCCTACTTACAATTTACTTAACTTGTATACATTATATATATTAAGATAAAAGGCTAACTTCATACTTTATTTATATACGTGTATCACTACGTATTGTTCATAGTTATTTGCGGCATTGGTATTGTAATTCGCGAGATTTGCGGAAAATCGGATGCCGCCAACCGAAACTAAAATGATTCCAATTCGCAAAAAATCTGCCGATGTTTTAATGTATTAATAAAAAAAACACACTTGTTTATCGTCATGTCGCTGAATTTAATCAAATAGAGACCGTCCAACAAGTAGTGGTCCAACAGTATATATACGCAATAAACCCGGATATTTTATTCATAATATAAAATACGGTGAGAGCAATTTATTATTTTTATACATTGCAGTGTAGTTTGCCAATATGGAAAACTATTGTTGACTCAAAAACTGATTAGTGTTGGATAATTTTTTGCACGGCGAGTGGAATCATTCAATGAAATTGTATATTTTAGTTAACCCGTTCGGTACCTCAGCTGTGGCGTGACGTAACGTGCACAGAACAACGATTTACTTTGCCATTTGATTGAAAACTTCAACGGCTCATATCTGATTTCATGTTACTCAAAATTACCTTATTTTGCGTTAAATTATGCTTATTTACCACAATACTCCGAGAAATATACCAAGAAATAATAAAATATGTGATATAAATACTTTTTGTTGTATAAGATTATACGGAGAACAAAATAGTGAAATATGATGCAAACACTATGTATGTTATTTAATTAACATTCAAATTGTTTTATCAATTTGAGTTAGGGGTCGTCCATTTAGTTCGTCAAAATTTGCAATCCCTAGTTGAAGCGCATACTAAAATACTCCATTCTGCAGACTTTGAAATGTGTATAAATAGAGTTAAGTCCATTTTTGTTGATCCCCAACGAAACAAAGAACTGTTATGTACTCTCAAAAGCCCAGGTTTGCCTAAAAGAGTGGTTTGGAGAGTTTACCAATAACATATCGAGTTCCATCAGCTGACTCAGTTGTTACGATTGTATTTTTTGATTGTGAAAGTATTTTTTGTTATTAAATTATCTAACTTTTGAGAGGGGGGGGGTCATGCTGGATGTCTACATAGTGTTACATGAAGGGGGGGAGAGTAAATAAGCGTTACGTGGTATATGGACGGCCCCTTACAGGTGCTCATACGGGTATACCGTGATAAAAGGGTAGAACATGCATAACTTCCTGAAACAAACCTAGTATTTTTACGTATATTTTTGAAAAGTGTAGGTTTCAAATGAGTTGATATAATTATGATTATAAAACTACGCATTTTAATTGTATAGGTAAATAAACCTATTAATTAAAAAAAATACGAGAAACATGGTATTATTACAACCTTCAAATAATATTCTGCGGTTCGTAAAGTCTCTAAAGCACAATAATAAAATACCTGCATTCAAAACATGGTTTTCACAGATTTCAGATTGAAGATAAACCTTTAGGGGGGCATACACCTTAGCGAGTACTTCTTATAACACATAATACCAACGAAGTGGCAGTCTTTCTTAATATGGCAGGCCTGGTTGGTTTCCGGCGGTGCACGATGGGTATTAACCTGACGTATCGCGGAAACTTCCGTTTCCGTTCCACGAGGCGTTATCGACTTGTCACTGTGTCATCGAAGCTAAAATAATATCTGTAATGGTCCAAGATTACGAACGGGAGAAAAATTACTATCAGTTTTCGATGTATTTAGTTGTATGCAGTGGCGTGCGTAGATTATGCATTAAATATTAAATACAGTGTCTAACTCGTGCAGTTTAATTTTAATAATGTTCATCACTTACCGTAAGCGTTTGTGAAAAGCGGAAATAATTATAGTATTTTTTTGCATAATACATGTTCAAGGTTAATAATAATAAAGGAAACAAACAAAATTGTTCGAGCATTTCCACTAGTCTTGCATATATGCGTCATATTGTTACAATTTGTCTAAATGTAGATGTATGTTGTCGATAATATGTTATTTTTGGGGCGAACACGGATAGATATCTGGTTTATCTTTTCCGTTCCAATCATAATGTTTCAACCCGGCAATGTGAATTTTTAACCAAAAATAGAACCTTATTATAAACCTTTTAAAAACGTATTAAATGTTTCTTTGTTATGACTTAGTGTTAATGATCTTATTATAGTCATATATATATCTACGTTTTCATAATTACAATCATGCAAAATATTCAAATTTGTATACGATAAATATACTAATTTATATAAATTCTGCGATTACTATGCACAGACACTGTCTCGGATAATATGCGATTTCCGCAGCACACCTGATGTCGTCTTGTGGCACGCCGCTTGCGAAGCACTGCTCTGTGTATTCAAAAATTGAGTTTAATCCATAAAACCGAATTCGTAGAAGGCAATATTATCGTTCGATCGTCAAAGAGTAGTTATGTCACATACAATTTATTGATACACCACCGATAGATAGATATTTACGTATTACAACAATCTTCAAACGTATATTAAATGTTTATATTAAATAAATGATATTTTTAGGTGACCATCTAGATAACAAAATGAAGTGTTGTTAAAATATTTGTAGTTCACAAAAAGATAACGAGTTTAGCTACTCAAATGTATTGTTACGAGTATTTGATAGTCCGCAACGTTGTCACTGAAACTTGTTACCGCTTAAATTTTTCACATGGTTATTTATCAGAAATGGGAACAATTATTAATATTTAAGAAATATTTGTAGATACGATAAAAGAAAACATTTAGTATCACTCTATACAATTACATTATTTCAAGGCTAGACACGCAATGTTAAGCGATTTAACAATACAACAAAATGCCCCGGGTATATATACCCGTAAAATAAAGTATTATATTAACTAATGATTGCGCACGTGTCAGCAGTTGGTACTCGTAATTACGCCGCTTACGATAGCATGAAGAAGAAGAAAAAAACTTCAGCTAATCTTAAATACATTGGAGCCATTATTATTGAAGTCGAATCGACAAGAATCTATAGAGAGAAAGATTAGATAGAATTAGAGGATCATTCGATAGCTTGTAGTGCAGCTTTGTTACCACACACGTGTTCTAGACTTGGCATGTTTAGCGGTGTACATTATTTGTGCGAGAAATGGCGGAGGCACGAGGTTTTTCGTGTTTTTCCGAATTGCTTTGGCGAGACGACGCGACCGAATTTCGCGGACTTTTTGAACATGTGGCACGTTATTTTTGCTCTAAATGTCATCTTGCATAGTTATACCAGTTTTGTGTACTTCCTATTACTAGACTTGTCGATTCTAGTGACAGACGATGCGGTAAAATGTCGAGTCACCGAAATGTTCAATATTCCGTATTTACGACGTGCAAACTATTTTACAGTGAACACGAATATATACCGTAAGTAGGTGCAACATTTCTTTTATTGAAAATCATTTCTCGTTTTCGCTGAGATTTTTTTTGAGTCTTGAAAACCTTCGACGGGAAACGCAAGTCATTCGAAAATAGACAAAAAGTAAAGTGAAAATATGATCAGGATTATTCAATGTTTATATGCATCCTGCAATCACTGGGCAGTAAATTTGTATTTTTGCGCAATAATAGATATGAGATATATAGAATAGATTCTTCAATTATTTTATAATTTATGAATTAATACCCGGCACTTCGTTAAAAATTCAACATAAGATTAAGATTTATTGGTAACTTCACAGTAGTTTCCCAAATTTCTTTGAATAAAATACCATTAAAACTGTATTTATTTCCATATGTAACTATTTTACAGCAATAATTTTTCTGCATACTCGTATATACAAGAATATACAAAAATATATAGTAAAACGATCTATTTTCTGAACAATTAAGGGGTTCGATTTCCTTAAACACAAATACAGTTTTTACTGTGTTCAGGTGGTGGGTTACTCATGGGTAACGATCCCAAAAGAAGGCAACCGACCTGGCAAGCTGTGAATTTTTAAGCAAAAATAGAACCATATTTCTTTTAAAAATATATTGAATGATTCCTTGTCATGACTTTGTTTTTAATGATCATATTCTAGTCATATCTCTGCATTTTCATAATTAAAATCATCCAAAATATTCAAATTTGTCTAGCAAACTACGTTTAAGGTTGGGCGAATTTGCCTGTTTAAGGCATTTAATCAATTAAAAATGTTTTTTTACAATGTATCGGATCACTGCTCGAAAAAAGCCGAGACCCTGTAGTGTACATGGACATAAGAACGAAACTACATAGGTCTGCGGGTTTTCTCTATGAAAAATTTATAATATAAAAAGATACCATCTCGTACGAATAATATTGTATTCAAAACGTGATTCGATTATAAATCCTGGGAACATAAATGTGAGAAACCTGTGTGTATATTTTCCTTTCTAATTAGGGCTTTTTGTGTATTTTCAGTAATTATAGTGGCATTCGAATTATGATTGTTATTATAAAATACAAGGTGATACAATAATTGATAAACCGTTAAGCAATAAGTGTTCAATCAAACGAAATAACCAAATATTTCAAATAATATAGTACGCCATTTATAATTAGCGATTTTTGATTCTGCTCACCTCTTGTATTGGTTCAAAGCGGTCCGAGTCAGTTTTCAAATTATTCCTCCTACGTACCTACATTTGTTCAACAGCTGGTAATTATTTGATTCCATGGTAGGCCATCAAAAAGAGCAAGGATCAGTGACTTGCAGCCAGGGAGGGGCAATAAAAGGAGAACGCTTCATCGTGTTTCAAACATTGAAAAAAATAATGACACAAAACGCTTGCGTTCTTTTAGAAAAAAGGCTCATACATTTGAAATTGCAGACACACGTTAGACACATCGGCGTTACGCGTATAATTGTAACTTCAAGTCGCAAAAAATATAAGAAAAAAGACGTCAAAGACAAACTATCATAACAAAACTTACTACATGCAATCTTAATTATGTTCTATTTTTTTTTTTTCACCACTTCCTGCGAAACTTTTAAATACATTTACGCTTAAGTTTTGGTTACTCGTTAGAATATAAAAAAGTAGACAAAATAATTGCAAGTTTAACCAATTCGCTAAAAATTCATTCTTATCTTATCCAAATAAAATCGGTTGTTCGTAGATCATGGATATGAATAATTAGTAGATGTTATGTACATTTTAGAATATGCGTATAAATATTTATATAATTTACGTGGCGCTACGACATAGTCGGTTCACAGATATCTGCATAACTTTACTTTCATCCAGATTTCTCTAGTTCTGTTTCTCATCATTTACACTCTAAATTTTTATATCTCTAGCGTCATTATTCGCCATCTCTTTTTGGGATGCTTTTCAAATAAATATCTTTTTCGTTCTAAACCCATTACATGAAATAGCATGTATTTATGTCATACATTCATTGAAATTGATGTGAAATAGTGTTCCTCAAGTATTGTTCATTTTCAGTTTAGGTGTCTTCCATAAACCACATAATGTTCTTTACCGCCCCTCTATGTAACACCATGTAGACATTCAGGTCGACTCCCCTCCTTTCTCTCAAAAGGTTACGTAACTTTTCATATTAAATAGGAATGTAAATTTACAATCAACTCTACTTTTTGAGAGAGAAGTGTTAAGTAAGAATAAAAATTAACCCACCCTCTCCCTTATAACGCCCTGTAGACGTTGGGGGTGACCCCTCCCGCGCCCTTAAAGAGCGTTATGTGGTCTATAGACGATCCTTATTGATATCCGTATACTTCATGTATATTACGTACTTGTAAAAAGCTTGCAATATATGACAATGTATTTGGCAAGAGCTTTCACCAACATATTCGAATATTTTAGTATATTGTGTGTAAAGAAAAAAAGGTTCTTGAAAATTAGATAATGTTGCCTATATTACTCATTTCTTCACTAAGTACTCACAGTCACATCTTGTTTAAAATGCTTTTTATGCATTTCCATTTTCAAATAAATCATTCACAAAACCAAAGGAAAACGTAGTCAGCACAAAATCACTTTTGTCACGATGGCCAAGTGATAAATAAGCCAATACGAAAAAAGTAGAATTCTGTGGAAGTTCTAAAAAGAGCCGCATTTAGATGTTCTATAAAATTCTTTTCTTTCGTTCACAATTTTCAAAGGAAATATTCTTCTATTGAAATATTGAAATAAATAAACTAATTGCAAAAAGTGTAAATTTAGAGAAATTTTGTAAATGTGTAACTAGTTTGATATAATATCTTTGTTAACCTGTCTAGTAGTGAGTTTTTTTAAATTAAGTTTGCATAATTGGCTGGGAGTTTTTTCGTAAGTCTAGATTTAAATTTAGAATTTTATTAAATGCACGGAATACTATTGCTGTATAATGTTTATTCGACGCATAAATAATATATACGAGTATTTTATTGCTTGGTGCTTGACGTACATATATTATATATATATACGTCTTCAAAGCAAATTTTGAGCGGACGCATATGCGCTTCCATACTCTGGACAGATTAATATGATGTTGATTGAAAAATTATAATACTCGTAGATAAGGTTTGCGCATGGTATTATTATTATTATCGTTAACTAAAATCAGTTTTATAAATATTTTTCAGGTTTTAGATGTAGGTAAAAATTTTAATACACCATAGCAGTCAGTGGTAGTTATGAATTTCCTTTTTTGCATCCATGTCATGTACACGTATTTGCTGATGACGTGTTTTGCTCGCGTTGAAATATCGCCAATCTGTATATATTTAAAAACTTAGCATCACTTTATATCGGAGGTTCTCAAACATTTAAAATGCCACCCGTTTAATAAAAAATACCCGGCGCCTAAAAAGGTTTTTTTTAATTAAAAAAAAAACAAATAAAGGGGCAGCGACAAAATTGCACTACACTATACGAGTAAATGTATATCCATTTCTACGTCTCTATAACGATTTCATTATATAGATTTTAAAAATATTTTTATAAAGAAAAGTAATAACTATGTCCACCGAAACTACGGCATGAATAACGAAAATTAAATTAAACATTAAAAATCCCAACAAAAAGATTATTTTAGTCCGCCGATATCAATTGAACAAGGTTCGGTTGTTCGTACCGTCAGAAACATTCATAAAACTTTAGGTTTGTCCATTTGTATGAAGTCGATTTCTCTTTTTAGTCAAAACAAATTTCCAATATGTTCTTGAAATGTACTTCGATTAAAAGCTTTTGTACCACGGCTTATAACCAGAATAATATAATAAGTATATAGGTAGTGTTTTTATCCCCAGAACTGATGTGAGCTTTCTTAAATGAAAATTTCAATTATTTATTAGTTTAATCGGGGTTTATAGTAATTTTGAAGATTATTCTGTACGCATTAGAGATATGATTGTCTAATAACATGACAAAGGAGCCCTTATATTGAATTCGAGGCTACTTAACTGGATAACTACCATAAATGAGTTAGACGTAGTTTGCCAGATAAATTTGAATATTTTGCATGATTTTAAATATAAAAATGCAGATATTATAATGTGATCATTAAAAGCAATGTCATGACAAAGAAACAGTCGATATAATTTTTAAATAAATAATAATGGTTCTATTTTTTGCTTAACAAGTAACAGCTTATCGGGTTGTGACATTATGTCTGGCATATAAAAATTTAAAGAAACCCTGATATATAAACTAAGGCATCATTTGTTACGGATAATATCTATATATATTCCGCAAGCGATCCCTGATAGACACACGTGGTGATACGTTTACTTAGAAGTTCTCGATTGCTTTAAAATATTACCTGATGCAGCACTATACAATTATACATTAGTAAAATATAGTCCCAATTACATCATTTGCAATGTATTTTATATGCCGTAACCATTCTACGCAATCTCTACGACACCGTAGCACAGTATCACTAATTCAACACATATTCGTATGTCTTGCGCTAAAAAACATATCGAGATAACTTCTTAACATTTTAATTAAAGAGATAGTGCTGATAATTGCAATCATTCATAAAAAAAACTTAGAGTAAATTAAATATTTATTTAAATAGTGCGGGGTCGGATATAAGGCGCCTCAGAGCATGATGACGTGTTTCGCTTAGCATGATAATGTTTGAAACCGGCCCCAGAGATCAAATATTTTTCTGTTGCTGCTACGTTTACTAATGAGGAATTCAACTGTCGTTAATATAAAGAAAATCTAAAATTTTAGTGTTATTCTATAAAAATGTTAAATTCCAAACTATAAAGAAGCTTGATAAATCATGCTCAGTATATTTTTAACCAACACGTGGAAAGAATACTATATTAAATATATAGATAGACACACTAGAATTCTTTTTTAAGAAACATAATTTTTCCGCAACTTTAAAGATTTATAGCGAATATTGATAACAGATAAAAGAATACACAAAAATGAAAAAACGTGCTCACCTCCAACATCCATTCGGCTACGATTCTCCTCATGTGCGGAGTAATTTCATTCTGAACTGTACCAAAGTAACTAGTAAGCGGGGAATGTCTTTCTTCAGCTCGAAGTAAATTCTCCAGCACTCTCTCTTGCATAAAGACCGGGTCGTGTAAAGCTTGTCTGTTGGGGCGATCTCTGGGTGCAATTGTCCTAACAGCCGCGGCAGTAGGCTGCTGTTCTGGCGCAGTTTCGGGGCTGTTGGTGGAAACTGAATCGCCCACCGTTTCACGGCAAAGTAGATCCATTGCAAACTGACCGAAGAAAACTTGAAGTTGGACAATCGTCGCAGTAATTTGATTTATCTGCCGACTGATTTCTTTATTATTATCACACTTTTTCTATCAAATATATTTACTTATTCACACACCGTTTTCATACAGTAAGTCTTGAATAACTCAAAAAAAATGTTGTTAATTTACAGTCCTTTATCCTTCATAAAAGTACACTTGTAGTTAGAACAACACAGTATTTGTTTACGATTTTATTTAATACTTTTTCACTGAAGTTCTTTACAATGTTTTCAATTTAGAAAAACACGTTTAAATTTATAACGCGTTCGGTAATGTTGACAATAAAAATAAGTACTAATTTAAAATAGACAGCTTAAATTAATACTAAATATATTTTATAATATTAGATGTCGTTTACAAAAATTAAAATAAAAACGAAATAAACTTATAAATTAGGTAGAAAAGGTAATTGTTTCGTTGTTTGTATTGACGATTGCTTGTGATTGATTATTGGTTATTAATTATAAAATAGGTTTTGGTTGACGAAAAGGTTAAATTTTGTTGTAATAATAATGTCAATATTACGTATATTTTGAATAAGCGTGTTACGTCCCCGTTGAGTACGGCGGCGCAAACGGCCGACCAAAATGCACTACAAACTAGAATGATCGGGGATGACTGCTTTGCGGCTCTTGGCTACGAACAGCTGCTTTGCGCAGAGTTGCCAGATCGACAATTATTAGCGCAAGAAATAAATAAATAGGTTTATTTATTTTTCATCTTTGGAACCACCACTGATGCGCCAGTACTCACAACCGCGACTGTGCGCGGTCGCTTGCCTGACCCTTCACGAATACAATGTATTTTTATTTACCACATTTTGATTTTAAACCTGCCCGTAGTGGAGTCACACTGGACGATATCACCATGCACGGTGTGCTAAAGAAATAATTTGGAAGAATGAGAATGAGTAGCAATCTGCCTCGTCCTTCAGTCCCTGTTATTTTTCAACTTTATTACTTTACTATTTTAGATTTTTTTATCAATAACCACTCTTTTATTAGTGAGTTAATTTTTTCGCACACAAATCCTGGGAGCGAGCTACTTTTGCAGATCGCATTTTTTTTCAATTTAATCGAAACTGCTTCTTAAGTATTTATATAATAATCTGGTATGTCAGCTCTCATTTCGTTATAAAAAGAACACTTGTATAACGATTTGAAACCATGACACTGATTTATCTGACATTGATGTGTTTCTATATCAAATGAACACTCATGTAAAAAAATGAAACCAATAGGACTGATTTATGTGACAGTTTATGTATTTCTATGATCGGGCCAATCTTTTGTTTATTTACAATATTCATAATGATTATAGGAAGAGCATAAGGAAATTATTCAATGGTTTTTCAAATTTTTTTAAGCTTATTTTTTCGTGACGTTTCCGTATTTTTTTCTATCTTAAAAATATACGTTATAATTTTTATGACTTCCACATAACAGCTGACACCGCATGAAAAAATCTTTGATTTTTTAAAATCACTCTCATAGTATACCTGCATGGGATGGTATCACCATGCACTGAAGTGCGATTTTTTAAAATATATAAATTGTAGACTATCTAACTGTCTTATAGCTTATCCTTCCTTAGTGGCATGAAGTGCCGTGTACAGAACAACTTTTCATGCGGTTTGAACCACTAGAGCGTAAACGAGCGGATTCCGACGTGTTTGAATTAGCCCTAAGAGATCGACTCTCACATAGCTTATTTGCGATTTTATATCCCAAATTGAGAATTTTGAGCTCAAAAAATTCGCGGCTTCCGCTGAGCAACTGAACGCTCTCTAGACATGCCATTCTAATAGGTCCGCGTGGATCCGCGCATATTAACTTTCCGGCGCTCTGATGGCGACAAACCGCGCGGACCAGTCTAAACGAATATTATAAGGATACTAGTGTAAATAGATACGTGCGGTTAATCCGCTCGTTTTACACCCGCACTGTTTCAAACGTGTCTGAGCTGGCACTTCGATTAACCAAATAAATAAATATAGAAAACCTATTGACAATATCAAAAGTGTCGGATCTTGACAGTCTTTTGCCAATATCTCTAAAAATACTTTTCACACCTCCACGTAACACCATGTTCTTAGCTTGACTCCCCCGCTCCCTCCTCTCAAACGTTACATATCTTTCCACATTAAATAGGAGTGAAATGTACGAGATTTCAAATAAAAAATGTTACTTGATAATAAAAATTAACCTTCTCCCCCCCTCGTAACGCCATATAAACTTTAGTGGTCACCCCTCCCTGCTCCTCAAGACCGTTACGTGGTTTATGGACGACCCATACCAATTGTCAGGTTAAATATTGAATAAAGTTACTTACAATACACACATATGTCACACTATTGAAAAAACGCACGTTCTTGACAAACGAGTCTATTTAAAAAATATATTAATCATCATATCCCATTATACAATGATATTTTTTAATAGACATGTTAATTCTTCACTCTAATTCAAGTCATAATTTTTAACACATACATGTAATGTACAAAAAAAATCTGCTGTTGTAGCTTCCATAGGTTCTATGAATATTACGCCGTTTTATATCAAACTTTTATCCATTATAGTGTTTTGGCTTTCTAAATCCCTTCACTTACATTTAATATTGGCTAAAAATACAATATACTATATATCAACTATTCATGGACGTAATAAGAAAGTCATTATCTTGATATTTTTTAGTAAATTTACAAAGAATTTTTGACTGCTTCAATTTATACAGTGATAATTTTACCTGTACATTTTTAAGTACCATACCTTCACGGATTATAATAAAGTTTCACTAATTGCTAAGATTTTTTTCTTTATATACAACGTATATGTAATAATCTAAAATTGTTTTTTAAAAAAAATATTTTATTAGTCATATATCGTTTTCTATAATAATATTCTGAGAAACAAATCTAATTAAAAATCTGAAATACTTACAAATAATTGCGTAAATACAGTAAATATAACGTAGTACTTATTATTATTATTTTTTTATTAAATAAAGTGGTCGTCGACCACGATAGCCATTATGGAAATACATAAATAATAAACAAATGTATTAAAATGCTAGACCAACTCGTACGTTGTTAAATTTCATTCGGTTTTGTTTGTTCTGGCGAAGGATAAATCTTCAATGATACATTTTTTTAAATTTTGGTAGTATATTGACTTATCTACGCACCCAAAAAGCCTTCAAAAGAGGCCTTTGCTTTTGACGCTATTGCGATTATATGACCGTCGAATCGGACACCGTGACTACTTATAAAAATAAATTATATTATGTAAAAGTTTAGTCGGGTGAGCTACTAAATTGTTATAAATTTTAACCCAATTGTCGTACGGATACTACGATCACTTCAAATGTGTATGTGAAGATTTTTTTAGCAGTATGACTATTATATATTAGTTCAATCCTGGATCCAAATACACATGAAAAGTCATCTATTGGATGCAAATTCGAGAATTATGATCCACAAAACACGGACTTGTTGTCCGCTGAACCATCTGTGGAAGCTTTTCAATCTTTTTATGATTCTAATTACGCTGCTTACCAATTGGGCTGCATTTAAATCACTAGATATTTAATTAAATGCTTGTAATACTTTATACTTTATACTTTAAGATAATTTATTTTAAGTATATATTATCTTAAAAATACCTAAACGTCTTCAGATATTCAAGTAACAATAAAGAACAATAATACTTTTGTTTGAAGAGTGCAAATAATTTACAATAATGAAATTTCTCAAGTATTCATTGTCTTAAATTAAGATTATTTAATTTTAATTTGTTTATTTTTGTCACTTTTTTTCTACATCCAAAAATTGGTCCTTGACCATTAAACCTTCCTGCTATAGCGATCATGATGATAGCTTCTTTAAGAGCTTCTATATTACATAACATCTTGATTGTATGTATATTCACTTCCTTTGTGAAATGATTTACATGAAGCTTAATTTCTAAATTAAGATAATTGCAAAGCTTTAGGCCAGGAACGCATTTGCGATTTGTGATCGCGCGATTGTTTAGCTCCCGAATTGAACAGACAGAAATCGCAACAATTTCTTAGTTGCACATGTGTCCATTCCAATTTTAAATAATGTGTTCCATTTCGCCGGCTAAACAATCGTGCGATTACAAAGCGCAAGTGCAGGCCTGGGGAGGGGAGCCTTACGATCTTCTGAGAATGATCCTTGTCGGTATGTTGAACTGAAATTTTGTTGTTGTCACTGGCCATAAATCAGTTATCGTGTATTAAACTATATTTAATAAAGGATCATTGCTCGATTCTCGTGAAACGTGTAATTGTTAGTTAAAATTTTATTTCGTGTCATTAGTGAACACCTATGACCGCTTAAATAATATCATTGTTGGTCGCATTTTGTTCTCACGGTTTATTTACCAAGTGCAAGTTCAGAATGTTATGAAATAAGATAATTTTGTACATAATCAGAATTAGTAGTCAATGTGCTCCACACTATCTTGACGTGTTACATAAATGAATGTCTGTATTCAATATTTTAAAATAATCACTGCTTGTGATTTAAAATTCGAGAAATCATAAATATCTACAATTTTTTGGGCCATCTATAAACTACGTAATGCTCTTGAGGGGGAGGGAGGAGTGACCACCAAAGAATACACAGCGTTACAAGGGGGAGGGTGGGATAATTTTCATTGTTACGTAATACTTTCGACTCCCAAAAAGTGGATAGGAGGTGATTATAAATTGCATTCCTATTTAACCTTTTCTGTGCCAGACATAATGTCATAATCTGATAAGCTGTGAATTTTAAGCAAAAATTGAGCCTAAGTATTTAAAAAAATCTATATTGAATGTTTATTTGTCGTGAATTTGTTTTTAATAACCATATTATTATCATATCTTTGCACTTATATTTAAAATATCCAAATTTATCTAGCGAACTACGAGTACGTTTTAAGTTTTACGAGTCAACTCGTTTCTGGTACTTAATCGGTTAATGTGAAAAGTTACGTAACTTTTAAGAAGAGTGAGGAGGGAGGGTAAAAACTATGACAAAAACGATACGTGGTTTTTGGAGGACCTCTTTGTATGTCAGGTTAGGCCTATTGTTGTTAAACCTTATTGCGTTTGCGGGCACATTTGAGATTTGGGAGATGAATGGCGAACGCACCCCGGATTTTTCAAAACAAGATTTTAGTAGTATATATTTATTTATTAATTTAAATCGGAAAATTATGTATTTATTTACATTTACAATAGAATCATAAAAATGAGTAAAATTTGTTCTGTGAGTGTTAATCCCTTTTACCTAAATACGGTCAATATATAATATAGTTATAGTTTTAGTTATGCTGTGAATGCTGAAATATGAACATGGATTTGGAACCAAAATACTTTTTTTAATGTCTATATAATTAAAAACGACAAATAAAATATAACTCAAAATATAAGTAAAAGTCAAATAGTATAGGAGAGGCCTTTATCGCACAAGTACTGTGAATATAATGATGTCATTAAGAATTCTTTGAAACCCGTGCAAAGTTTTTTTGCGTCAGTGATGCACCGTATTTTTTATTACAGTGGGTTACTAAGTCTAGCATCAAGAGAGCATAATCAGACGTTCAGAGGCCCAAGAAGGGGACATAATATGAAAACATGGTGGGTTTGAATGAAAGAAATTAGTAACTTGACGTACCTGCATTGGCGTCATTGTCGCCTCTTCTGTTTTAGAGCGAAACGAGTATCCGCTCTGAATTCCGTTTTGAATTATTATGAATTGTGGGCTCGAATACCGAAGCTATCGAAATATTCAATTCTTTACGTGTATTCAGATTCAAGGTGAAAATTTGACAACAATCACTCGTAAAAAGTCTGCTAAGAAAATATTCAAACTGGAACAGAATAAATACATGTAGCCCTCGGTTTACGCTACAGTTCTGTTCCTACAAAAGCCGACGAAAATGGAATCAGCGTAAAATGAACCCGTATATAGGGTTAGGTTCTACATAAGTGAAAAATAACCAAATAATTTTGTTTATAATACAATATAATACAAAATACATATATCTATTAAAATTTTAATTTTTGAAATGTATTTTATGATAATATAAAGTGAATTGTTTTTCTTAAAAAAATCTTAAGTAAAACAAATGAAATTTCAAAGATTCCGATCTCTTAAATTTTTCGTAGCGAAGTATCCAGCTTTGATTGTTTAGATTTTTGTTTTCTTCCATTAAGATATTCGGAATATGTTCGAATGGATGCAATGATGCTCCTTTTATATTTGCATTTCGCTCCCAATCAGTCTAGCATTGGGAGAATCGGGGAATTACACGGCGAAACGGCGAATTGCGCAGCGGCGTTATTGTGAATCGGCGTAAATTGAGCCGGCTTAAACCGAGAGCTACCTGTATTCTTCTTTTAACCATATCTGCTCCGAAACGAAGCATACAG
>JAPMAE010000333.1:14524-27933 GCA_036584705.1 Rhyacophila sp. 25_7 | reverse complement strand
TGTATCCTAAAGCACTTGAATAAAATACTATTTACAGAATTAATGAATGAACTTTTTTTAGCTGGCGTAGCAACGCATGCCAGGTTTCAGCTAGTATAACATAAATAATTAGAAACAAAATTATCTACTTGAGTACAGTTATTGGTAAAAATATATAATATTATGTCATGGAATAAAAGTAAAATTTTACAATGTAAAATTTTACATTGTAATTTAACATGCAACACACCTTTATTATTTGCCAACAATAGTCTGCAAACTAACTGCTAACTATGTTGCCGTTTCAATATGAAACACCTGTGCTTTGTTGAAAATCTCAGTGTGGTTTTATAAACTTTACTGTAATCCTGGTTAAAATTTCAATATATAATTCAGAATTTATGCATTTATTGATGCTATTACATATTTTTCTTTGTTTCAAAGGGCATATTTTTATTACAATAAGTGTAAATAAATAAATTAGGGAGTATGCATGATATTTTTTATTGAAAATGATATTTGACTTGATCATTTATAAAATATTTTCAAATTAAATATTCACTCGCTAATTTATTTCAATATCTCTTAAAAATAGGCAAAAAATATGTATTTATGAATTATAAAATATTAATAATCATCACCCGATTATATGTAAAATCCTTTTCGAATAAGTTTGAAAGATATTGATGATAATTGTTAATTTAAGAAGTATTTCCATGTTTGACAGATGTTCGTTTTTTGTTTATCAAACCTATAAATTTGACATAGAATTTTCCGTATTACGTTAAAACCAGATAACTTGTTTTTTAATAAAATAATCAATGTTCTGTATTTCAAAATAAATATAACGACGTAATCGAGTAATTATTGTAATCTAATTATATCCATGTGTAAAAATTTGACAATTAATTAATAAACTAAAGAATAATGTTAAATATATTATATATCCTTTGGTTTTTTTAATCATACTTAAAATAAGTATAAAATGCAACTTTTATAGCATTTAAAGCTAGGGTGAAGCAATTACGAGATCAGAGCATACGGTTTGTCGATAATTGAAGAGCTCTTCAAAAGACTGAAGGAATTTTCACTCGTTGATGAAGTAATGAGAATCGATCAAATTTCAATTTCAGATTCGAACTGAAAGGTTCAGTTTGACTTAATTATCTTATCTTAAAGCACATCAAAGGTTTCGCAAATAAGAAACCTCAAGTTTAATAATGATACAATATTGTATGGGACTTTGTCAAATTATAATTAAAAATACGGTTACACAGTGCTTTATATAAATTTATTATACCCAAAGATACATTTTTCATGGTATATATGTATAATACAAAAATCTATATATTTTATAAAAACGGTTTTTTTCCTTAAACAATCTACCCGAATACAAATTATCTAACGCTTTTATTTATAAATATCTATATAAAATCAATTTTAATGTGTTTTTAAGTAAACAAATAAAATATAACATACCTTCTTTTTTTTGAATCTGTTTAAAGTTATAAATATTGAAAAAACTATAACAATTTCAAATAAAAATTAAAATAATTTGACGATAAAACCAGATTTCAATATGAATATTATATTTATTATAATTTTTGTAACATGAATTTATAAAATAATAAATGAAATATTTTTTTATGCATATAAGTTTTAAAATATTAAAAATCACAATACTTCTATTATATAATGTTTTCGGCCATAATCTTGTATTATATTTAGTCAATGTTATATATTTGAATTTAATAAATCTCCAAAAATTTCTAATGACTATTTCAATTTCATTCATTGGGTTGTTTTTCTGCCAAACGCATTTACATAGAAAATAAATTAAGCAAATGAGCATATGTATAAAGAAAAAATGTCAGTTTGCATTTAAATAAAACGACTTAAGTTCTACGCTAATTATTAAACGCTTTTCTTAAATATACTTTCACAAATGCGATTTGCAAGAAATTTATTTAATAATACGTAAAGTATGCTACTTTTTATGAGCATAAACTGCCACACAGCTTTACAAATATGAATTTTGAATAAACATAGAGGCATAAACAGCATCATTAATCTACTATGAATATTAATTCCAACTATTTTTTTTATTTTTGTGGATCAGAATAATTATTTTCAATCTAAATATGTTTATTTAATAAATTGTGGATTATATAGGGTGGCTTCTTTCTGTCTGGATACACTCAATTATTACAAATTTGAACACATGTAGAATTACAGAAATATACCAGATGATTTATGTGAGCAGTTTAATATTGGATCTATAGGTACTTGAAAAATTTTAACCATGTTTTATTGTTTAGACTACATTATAATGTCTCGGTATTTATTGAAATATTGAGAGGCATGCTATTTTTTCTTCATACTTGTTTGAAACTAGGATATGGAATAATTTGGTTGAGCTTATAGTTGACAATTGTTACTCATAGAAAAATAAACGTACTTTACACAATTTAAAAAAATATTTGCTTTGTTTCGAAACGGATATGTGTAAAACTAAAAAATATGCACTATTTATGAAAATTTCAGTTAAAAATATATCTAAATATCAATAAAAAGTATTTATTTAAACGGAATATTTTTATGAAAGACTTTTATTACCTTGAAAGCTGAACCACAAGTTGACAAGAAATGGATGTTCGAGTTGAGTAAGAAGTTCGACTTCTCTTAGAACATTTCTGAGTGCATCTCGTTCAGCGCAGGCAGACTTGTTCATGTACTTCATCGCAAACATCTGTTTGCTATCTTTCTTTTGAACTATGCACACCTAAAAAACAAAAGTCAATTAATCTTCTTTGAAAACACTACACATTTAAGACACACACTTTTCAATTAAAATATGTATAATGTTTAAGCTTTAGTGGATAAATTATGAATCATAATTATTTGTTGGTCATGATTTATTATATTATAATCATATGTAAAAATAAAAGGATTTTAAAATAACACTATATGATACAAAAATTATAAGTCTTTTTAGCAATTTAAAGCATAGTTTTTATGAATTTTGACATATTAAAAAAAAACTGATATTATGCCACATACAAATAAGCCGGTATAATTCAACAGAATATAAAATGTTTGAATGGTGCGGAATGGTACAGAATGGTCTCTAAATGAATACTTTTTCATATTGATATAATGCTTCCTTGCATAATATGACAGATTTTAATAGATGAAGTCCTCTTTATATTGCTTGATAACGACAAAATCTACTATATATTTACTATATAAAAACAGTAATAAGCAATTTTCTACTTTGATTATGCGCAGTCTACGTATTATAGTAATTTACAAAAAAATCTTTAACTTAATAAAGAAGCGTGAAAAGTAATCAACTTAAACAGAATTTTAAAAGTTTATTTCACAATATTATCTTAAATGAACTAATTTATTAGAGAAAAATAAATTACAATAGTTAGCAGTTACTACAAAATGTGAGTTTCTTTAAAATAATGAATATTTTTTTATTAGCACTTATCTTTCAGTATTTAAAGCCGTGATCGTGCACGGCCGCCTTCTTGGCACTGGACAAAATAATATTTGATTTTATTTGTCTGATTTTATTGTGTTTCCCTCGTAGCTGAATGGATAGTGCGTCCGATTTACAAGCCTAGGATTATGGGTATAAGGCCTGTACTGGTTGAAAAAAATTTCAAATGTTTTTTCATTTGTATTGTAACCAAGAACCCGTAACGGTTGAACTAATTATTGACAATTATAACAGGTAAATAAAAACGGTCAAAAACGGTTTTCACACTGTAGAGATCCATATACTTCATTTCGGAACAAATACGGTTAAAAAAAGAAAAAATATTTCATTTTAATCATTCCCATAACAAAGCTGCATAGGATGGTATCACCGTGCACTGAGATATGAAAGTGCGGAAAAGATTTTATATAAGTTGTAGATTATCTAATTGCCTCATAGCTATTACTTAATGCCATAAAGCATTCTGTATACGCAGGTTGCTGAGTACTCAATTATTTTTTCCATCTATGACTGAATCTGATGAGTTTATTTGGAAGTTTGTGTGAAATAGCTTTACAAAAATCCAGCAAATTTGGAAAAGGCCGTGAAATTAGTGCTGGTAGATACCAAGTCTATATGCACGATAAGACCCGTGTGAGGATCGATTCTGCTGGTGAATAGCTAATTATTAATGGGCAGTTCCATAAGATGTGCTCAGCAGTCTACTAGTCATGCCCACATGAGCAGTAAGATTTCTCTACTAACTTATGAAGGTTATAGAACTTGGCAACAAATTTGTCATGTACAGTCAAAAATTGACTGGTCTAATATGAGAGCGTTGGTTTTTTCATAAATATGAAAAAATATTTCTCATGAATGAATTCAATGGAATAATATGTCAAAATTAAATTAAATTAAATTAAATTGTTATAATATTTCATCTCGACTGTAAGCCACACAGTTTTAATAATTATATTAAACAAATAAATATACACATTATTAAACCTTTTAATTGCTCAATCTTTGTATAGATAGTCGGTTTTACTCATGATAGCACGCAAATAACATTTATGCATAATACACCACACTGTATAATTAATTTAATCGTATACTGTGTTCTTTTGTTATAATAAGCTATTGATGTACTATTTAAAACCATAATTACTGTCATTACAACACGAATGTAATTTCTTTGGGCTTATTTAAAACCAATGACAAATTAACACCATTAATCATCCACTTCTCTCAACTAAGAGCATGCGGGAGAGTTGTGTATCATAATAATACGGGGTGACATATCATTAATACTAATAACTAAACTTTTTGTTTTTATATACAAAAAATATGAACGAGACTAAAAGAAAAGTTTTAGTAATACTTATATGTTCTCTAATAGCTTTAGTTGACATAACAGAATCCAAGAAAAAGGTAAGAATATTTTTCGCAACAAAAAAAACGTAGTTTAATTATATATTATGCAATATTGATTTTATATTTGATCCCAGTGAAAGACATGTAAAAATGTTATATATTTATGCATCAGTAATATTTTTAGTTATACTGATTTTCTTTCACTATAAAGTAAATGCATAAACAGTGCAAAACTAAAATATATTTCCAAGTATTTTGTAATTGTTAGCGTCAATCAATGAATATATCAAAAACGAGTTCTTTGTGGAGACGTAAGGTATTTTATACATGTAAAATATTTTTTATTTTGTATATATCTTTTCGTGAAAATTGTAACTACAGCAATTCATAATTATTAATTATACATTACATCTTAATTTAATTCATACTTTTAATGTTTTGGTTAAAAAAACTATCATAGATTTTTATCAAATTGACAAATAACCGCACTTCATTTGTTTGACCGAATAGGAATAAATTAACTATATTATTGCCGTATTTTTTATATTTGGCGTACGTTTCAGTTTTGAATTTTGTTAAATTGAATTTAGTAAAAAAAATATAATGATTTTAAAGCATTATTGATATAATATATACCGATAATTTTATACGAATATTAATAATAGTTCTCTATTTTTATGACCATTTTTCTAACTTCCTGGTGATAGTTAGATGTAGTAGACGTAATAAATAGTAGAAAAAATGCTCGTAAAATAATATATATTTTATTTTACTTCTCATTTTATAGAAAATAATTGTTCTGTATTTACTATGGAGTTAAGTGAACATATTTTATGAGTTCTATAAGATTGTATCATTAATATTATGTTGTACGATAAATTTAGCTGAATTTTGTAAAATGCTTATTATTTAAGCCAATTCTTTTTTTGCTGCTTAACGTACTTCTTAGCGTATTATATCTCGAATTCTCAGAACTTGCCATTTTCAGCAGATTTTTTTCAGGCCGTCTTTTGATGTTGAAAGTATGCTTTGAGTTTTTTACGTGCTTGTAAAGCAAGCACAGAGCAATCTCTCGCCACGAATCCCCATCGAAACGTGATACAAATTAATTTGAATGGCGTATGGTGAAATATATTGAATAGGTTTTGACAACGTGGGCTATGTAACATTTGCAGAAATTATATCTTCCAAATTGAATGTATATACATATACTTAAATATAATACTATATATTTATAATACTTAAATGTAAAATATGTCTCCGTGACTCTGTAAATACATTTTGTGGCTGTGGGTCCAAGAGTAGCGAGTTTAATCTAGATTTTACTCACAAACGTTATTAAATATTTGTTTGTTTTAGAACCCGATACATAAACTGTTAATTTTTGAGCTAACAATTAAAAACTATTATTCGCATAAAAATTCATACTCTTGAGATATTCTATGTGTTTCATCATAAGTATATTATGAAATAAAAAAACAATAAATATAATATATATCACGTGAAAGAAAATAATAAAGTAGTATTATTCAATGGTTACTTGAAATGTAAAAATGTAATTTTTTTTTAAATGTATGGACAAACATATTAAAGTATCTTGTACCTTTAATTATTGAGCTATAAAAATTTTACCATTGACATGAAAAAATATTCATTTAAATAAATTTAGTTAATAAAATTAATTAAAAATAAACTTTAGTTTTATCGGCAACTGTACATTACATTTACATCAAAACTAAATAAAAGTTTTATGTTTGTGGTCAATAATGGCTTTGTCCAATGACAGTTTATTAAAATTCAAGTACATTTGAAGCCGTTATATAATTTTATATTTGTTAAAGTATCTTAATAACTATAAAATTGTTGAAAAACAGTAATGTGATTGCTATCATTATACATCTTTCACATAACAGTAAATAATTGTATTACTGTAAAAACACTTTGTTGACAATGTTCTTACATTGTCTATTATGTAATTTTGTTATAGAAACATTCATTTTTAGGTATTCACAATTAATTATTCATCTTCTGTGACCGTATGTGCCGATGCCATTAGTCAAAATTTTATCGATACATCTGATTTACGAGCCGTTCGATTCAATGAAAGTATTGGAGTTCTTGCAGGAAATTTTGAGTTCAAAAAGAGAATTGATGGAAACTGGAAGGTGAGTAAATAATGTATTTATCATAACTTACAAACACTAATCATATCAAATTTAAACTATATGATAAATTTTATATTTTCATCAATTATTTACTATAGTAAAATAAATCATATAAATTAATTAACAGTAGTTTTATTAATATTGTTTAAAATATATCATTAGTCGGTTATACTTTATTAAATATCCGATAAAAAAGTATGATCATATTTCATTATAGTGTTTTGGTAACAATATTTTTTTACACTTGTTACAAATTAACTTATAAAAATTTATCACTTAATACGAGTCTATCATATTATGTGCTATCTTTCTACTTTACTAGAAGTACTTGTAGAACATTTTAAGTATCTACTAATTTTGTTACCGGCAGTGCGTAATATTATCTAACTTTATATATAAATGAAACAAACTAGTTTTAGTTAACTAATAATATTAGTCTAGTTTTAATAATATATTTTTAAGCAATCATAGCATTAAACAGTATTTTTACGGAAAATAAATTAGAAACAACATTGATGTCAAAATTATATTATAGATTAATATACTGATTTAATATAATATATGGTAGTACAAATCTTGTATAATTATTACCCTACATATTTTCAATAAAAACTTTTTATATCAATAATTTAACATTAAGATGAGTTGTTATTAAGTCACATCATACAAATGCATGAAATTAATTAATACCATTTTCCATTGTATCTATTTTTCACACACAACGTGAGAATGAGAATGAATTCCAAGCTGTGAAATCTTTTTTTTTTTTTTTTGAAATTTTTTATTACAAATATATAGTTTGTATGATTTTTCTGAGTTACAGTTGGCCGTAGTACTAGAAAAAATCCTCTCTAGAGGTGCGAAGGAAATTATGGCGACCATTGACATTCCGGATTTTTGCAAGGCACTAACAAATAAAAAAAATGACACAGTATATTCACAATACCTTAGAGCAACCAACTTGCCAGATAACTGTCCGGTAGAGGCAGTAAGTACTATTTTCTTTTTTATATAAATAAATCGTTAAAAAATGGTATGACCATGAGTTTTTTTTATTTTTTTTTATATTGTGGTGCAAAACCTATGAATTCCAATAATCACAATGTTATGCTCTACAGTATGTTGATTCATTAGTTATATAGTATTAACGTTGTCTTCTTTCTTGTAACTTTTTCACTATGTTCTAAAAATATACTTTTTCCAACATTTCCATGAAGAAGGACGAATTAAATTTATTCGTTTTTATATTAAAGTTGTATCGTTAGAATTATTAGTAAACTAGCCTTAGTCTATACATAAATGCATGAAACTAATATGATTACTACAGTTTTGATAACATACCTAGTTAACTAATCAATGTTTGTATATAATCTTTATATTGGTGTGTTTTTTTGTCATGGGTTGTTTTATTAAGATAAAAATATTATATAAAACTAATTTTAAACCCAGTTTTAATATTCTACTATTCATTATCACATTACTTGTGATTTATGCGTTGTAGATTAAATATGTATCTGGTAAAATCACATATTTTACATGTATTTTGATCCTGAATATCGACAAAAGAACTTAAGCCAATGTATCCAATTTACTTACTCTATTTTCAATCACAGCTATTGTTAAATATTTTATGTTTACTTTAAATACATATACTGCAGGGCTGCCCTAAATTAAAAGACAGAATCCAACAATTTTTCGGTTTTTTTTTTTAAATTTTTTTTTTTGTAGATACATTCTATTTCCTTATCATATTGTGAAACAGAAAACTTGATATTCAGCTTAAATTTTGAGATTTTATTTAATAACTTTTTATATTAACACAAAAACTTATTTTGCTTCTCTTGAATAATTGCAAAATTTTTGGATAATGTCTTAATTTGTGGTAGTCGTCAGTTGTTATTGTAAAACATTTAGAAAAAGTTGAAAAAGCTTCCTATATTAAACGTGCAGTACTCTTGCAATTTAAAAATCTTTTTTATTGTTCTTGTTGCTTGATTTAGGGAATGTATATAATTGACAACATGATCGCCAACACCAAGCACTTGGCTCTCAATGCTTTATTAGAAGGAATTTACACGATCACGTTTACCTTCTATTCATTTGAAACGGTCGGTAGTGGTCTTCTGTCATCCAAAAAAGATACTATGGAGGGATGTTTAAACTTTGACTGCGCTATTGAACCAATATAGATAAAAATGGCTATATATCTCAGGATGTTTTTGATTAAATACTCTTTAATCAATAATTGACTCAATTATATATTTTGTATAACAATATTACAATTTTTTAACACTCAATGTTTACTAAAAATCATTATTTATAAATTATGATATGTTTTAAAAATTTCCAATTTAATTTAATGAAACTGTCAGTATTTAAATGTGTGTGTAAAAATATATTCGTTTTAAAATATATATTAGGTGTATATTAACTTTATTTTATTTTTCATATAATATAAAAGCAATTTAATATTACGGCTTAATTAAATAACTTTAAAAAATTCTAGAGGTGTTGATGTATATTGTTAACAGTACGTTTATTTTTTTATAAAAGGCATGCTACTATGTAAAAAAAATAAACTCTATAACATGAAATAACAAACTAATTAAATACTTATATTCAGTTAATAATGTGAGTAATAGCATTACAATACGTGTAACATGTAAAAGATTTTTATTTTATAGAGTAGCACTCTACCAGTGGAATACATTTTATTTTTCTAAATTGAACTCTTTTTTGTCCTATATTTTTTAAATAATAAAATATTTGAATTGCCCAACTTTTTTCATAATCATGTGAATTCGTAAATATGATGCTGATTTTCTCAATATATTAAAAATGTAACAAAATAAATATCGTGAAATATTTAATATAATGCTTTATTTATGACATTATATAATAAAACAATTTGGTAATTTTTGCATGGCGTTTTATTTTATATTGAAAAACAAATAATACGACAATATCTTTACTATAATATTATCAGTACAACTTTCTATTCAATCCCAATTATTTTATTTATATATATATAGTTATATATAAAAAAATATGCATTCTAATAAAGCAATATCCTATTGACTTTATTATTTATATGTTCATTATCTTTTTTTTTAACATTTCAGAATAATATCAAAATATTTTTTTTTTTTTTTGTAAAATTTGAAAAGCGTTTGTACAAACTAAATACCAAAAATTATTCCTTGATCTCATGTTAATGGACAATTTAGCACACTTATACTTCACTGTACGGCCGATTTTTATACGGCATTTTGTTATTACAGCCTTTTTAATTATGTCACTTTTTGATATACGGCCCACAATGTTTCGTTATACGGCCAAAAACAAATGCTTAAATGAAAACTTTTCTAAGACTTATTTAGAAAACTGATATCGAATCTTCGATAAAACAGTTTAAAAAAACTACAGCATATGAAATGCCATAGATAATATTAGCGAATCGTGAAAGGAATTAAAATCAACCACAATGAATCATGTTTGGAAAAAAATATGGCCAAAATGCATAAAAACTAATGAACCTTAAGTTAATTTTTTTTTCTGAAATTCGACAAAATATATTAAGCTTAGCAAACAATCTTGGTTTTGAAGATTTGGAAGAAGGTGATTTGATTGACTCTCTAGAAGCTCTCCTCTTTCAAACGAGGAACTGATCCAGTTAGAAACAGAACGAGCACTTGAGCAGAAGCTAGAGTCTGCTATATGCCAAGAGCTAATAGCATAAGACATGTTGAATGCGCTTTCTTATTTTGAGTATCCTTCTTCAAAATGATCCCGACACAGAATGCAGCGTTAAATTTTCTAGCTCTATAATAGTTTACTGATTCTTCATGTCAATTTTCAAATTCAAGATTAAAACAGTTTTTTAAGATTTCATTTTCTGTTTTTTATTGTATGCACATATGATTTCTTTTGTTTTTTAATGTGTACGTTTAAATTTTGAATTTTTGTTTACAGTACTTTTATTTTTATAGGAAATAAATAGAATAAAATGCTTTATGAACTAAAAACTATAATACTTTATAAAAAAATTAAACAGATTCAATTGAATTTGTATGGGTATATATCAGAATACGAGTAATTGATTAGTTATACGGCTTTTTGCTTTACGGCCAACTTTTCCGGAACGCATCTATACCGTAAAACGAGATATGGATCTATAAAAAAATTAGTTAGTATGTTCAGTGCGTGTTGATATTGTTTATGTTTTTAAATACTCTTATTAAAAAAAAACTCTTATAAAATAAAGTCTTATTTAATAGGCTTTTATTTTATATAATGACAACTTATGTACAATTTTTCCATAATTCAATATTAATTATATTATACAAAATTAAAAATACATTTTTAGTATAACTGTAGTATTTCTAGCGTCGCATGAATTCCGCAATAACAAAATTTACCAGTCCATCATTAAATCAAATACATATAGGATATCAGTACTTTAGATAAATAACCAGTATTAAAAAGAAACCTCAAGTTTCAATGAATGCACAATTAAAAATAGAAATATTCAAAATACCTTTCCAAAGCTTCCTTTTCCGATAGCTCGAAGGATGTGGAAATGATCGAAATTCACTGAAAATTAAATTAAAATAAAATATATTTTATTTTACAATATAAATTCGAAAAACAAAACATGTATATATTTATCAACACATTCATAAATTTTCTTAAAATAGATATTCTTTCAATGCTCTAACTTTAAGAAACATATTTATATTACTAAAAAAGATAAAAAAACGTGTTTTTAGGCAATCAAATTTTTCATTATTAATTGGTATATTTTTAATTGATTACGTTTTGGCTTATACGAGTATAACCATGTTACTCACATAAATTACGAATTTATTAGTGAAAAAAAAATTAACATACGTAGTATATTTGAAATACCAAGGTTACAGTTTTACAATTTTTATTATAAAACAAATCAAACTAGAATGGCACGATGAATTAACATTATATTACACAATCGCGTGACAAAATAACATTATAACTATTGTTGACTGGTTGATACCGTATTATTGATGAAATCTAAAATTATTTTAGAACTGCTTAAAGTTGTATAATGCATTGTTATTGAATACTGGTGGCATACATTTTTCTTTTACTTGTTTTAATTTAAAAATAATTTAATAAAATCAATTTATTCAATAATGGATGATATGTATTTTTATAAGTAAAAAATAAATTATCGTTTTGTGTAGTAATTTTATCAGAGTTATAGTGTAATATAGAGTTAACTAAAATGAATCCGTTGCATTTTAATTATACACAAAATTAAAGTAGATTTCATATCAATATATATTTATTTTTTTATAGTTCTAAAATATATTCAGTCATTTTTGTGTGGTTCACAATAGTAGTATGCAAACAAATGTTATTGCCAAATATTAAGAACTCATATATATTTTGACACAATGATCAAATCATTTTATTGTAATTTCCATTATTCCTGGTAAAATTCATTGATAATAAAATAATAATAAAGTTTTTGTACTCATTTTTATAATAGTAATAAAGTATATTTTATGGTAATAAATTTAACAAAATGTATTTTGTTGCTTTACATTTAAATAGCATTGTGAATATTTCTACTAGAATATAACTTTTAATTAATTTGTGTGTGAGCTTTCATCATTTATTGCTACGAGTATATTTTTGAAAACCTGTTTATTTAAATGTAATAATTCAAGTTATTTTCAAAACAGAATTTAATTTATTGACATGCGTAGCAACAATTATTCTTATACAATGTTAATATACCAATCTGTAAACATACAATTATTACTTGATTCGTTAAATTTATCGATTAAAATTAAATATGTATTCTAATATTTATACTCTCATTAAAACTTACCATCCTTATTTCCAAAGTTGAAGTCTTCACGTCCAGATTGATTGGCACCCATTTTAATGCTTTATTTAATATATATTTATTCCTCGCATTTTTTGTAATTCAAAAGTCTGTCCCAGTAACTATTATAATTTTATTTGAATCTGAAAATATAAAAAAAAAAGATAATTATATTGTTTTTCAATAAATTTTATCATAAAAGTAAAACAAATTTTGTTAAAAAAAATGAAAAAACTTATTTATAATAATAATTAAAAAAGACAGATTGGTGGTAAATAAATTTGTAGCCATTAGAAGAATAGAATCAATTTTATAACCAATTATACAAATTTAATTCAACTAAAGTTATAAATGATTCTATTTAACTGCATATCAAAACAGAAATTTGTGACTTAAGAGAAGTTTGATTATTGAAATGGAAAAGCGTCTTCCTATCTAAAGTGTGATGTGAAAACAATGAAATATTGAATTTATGTTTTTGAAATTTGTGACTTAAGAGAAGTTTGATTATTGAAATGGAAAAGCGTCTTCCTAT